>JAQHUG010000054.1:6817870-6835961 GCA_028555095.1 Dicrostonyx torquatus | reverse complement strand
TTCCAAAGGTCCTGAGTTCAATGTCCAGCAACCACATGGTGGCTCACAAACATCTGTAATGAGATATGGTGCCCTCTTCTGGCATGCAGGGACCACTGTATACTTAATAAAAATGAATAAATCTTAAAAAAACTTAAATTAATCCACTTATTCTAATCTACATTCTGTCACATCTCTTGTTACCTCTCCTCCACACTGTAGGTCTGACTTCCTACTAGTCTCACTGTGAATTCACCTCTCTTGCTCCCAGAGTTCCTTGCTGGAAGTTCTGCCTATCCCCTCTTGCCTAGCTATTGGCCATTCAGCTCTTTATTAAGCCTTCCAGAAGGCACCTGGGCAGAGACACATCTTCACAGTGCACAAAAATGTTATCCCACCACAGTCCATTGATATTTTATTAGTTCTTTGAGAATTTCCTACAGTGTGCTTGGGACATAAACACTACTCCAAATCTTTCTAGGTGCAGCTTTCCTTCCCTCTATCTCTAACTTTGTGTGACCCATCAAGACCAATTTGTGCTGCCCAAATATTCTTGGATGTGCAGTCTTCTCCTGGAGCATGGTTGACTTGGAGGGGCTACGCTCTTAGAGAAAACTGTCTATCCCTTTCCCAACAGCTAAAACTTCCCAATAGCTCCATGAAAAGGGGTGGAACTCCTAGCTCCATGCTGGGATTTGGTTTGGTGTGGGCTTAAACAGTTTTTGTGACTCTGTCACAGCCACGGAAAGTTCATGTGAGCTGTACCCAGAAGACACCATTTTCTTGTAGTGATGCACCTTGTCTGGCTTTTACACCCTTTTCACCCATTATTCTCCAGTGATCCTCAAGCTAGCCCTGGGAAGAGGTGTGGTATATACGTTCCATTTTCGGGCTGAATGTTCCACATTTCGCATTCTCTTATTCTCTAACCCTTTATCTAGCTGATAAAGATTCTTTTCTACTCAGTAAGCTGTCTCTTCAATTCAGTGATGATGCTCTTTCTACAGAAATTTTTCAGTTTTACAAAGTCCCATCTATTAATCGTTGGTCTTAATACATGTTTCTACTGCGGTCCTATTTATAAACTTCTTTCCTGTGCCCATGAATTCAAGTTATTTCCTAGTTGATATTCTACCAGAGTCAGAGCATCAGGTCATGTGCTGATGTCTGTGCTCTGTTTGGAGTAGAGTTTTGTGAAGGATGGGAGATAAGGTTCAAGTTCCATTCTTCCACATGTAGACTTCCAGTTTAACCAGTACTACTGATGCTGTCATTCCTGTCGCCCAGTGTATACTGTTGGATTCTTTGTCAAAAGTCATCCAACTGTGAGGGTTTACATGTGGGTCCTTAATTCTGTTCCATTGATTTATAAGTCTGATTTTTGACAGTCCCATCTTTTTATTACTATAACTCTGTAGTATAACTTGAAATCTTGGATAGTGATACCTTCATCTGTTTTGTTATTCAGGATTGTTTTGACTATCCAGGCTCCTTTGTACTTTCATAGGACATTAAGATTGCTTTTTCTAATTTTTGAGAAGAACTGTATTAGAGTTTTGAAAGGGATATCGAATATATAGATTGCTTTAGGTAGAACAGCTGTTTTCATAATAATAATCCCACCAATCTGTAAACATGGACGGTATCTTCTTCAATTTCTTTTTTCAATGTCATAAAGTTTTCATTATACAAGTCTTTAATTTCCTTAGTTAATTCATTCCACATTTGTAGGCTATTTTAATGGTGTGTTTCCTTTTCAATGTGTTTGACATTTGTATATGAGAAGAATGCTGATTTTTGTGGATTAATTTTGTACCTTGCTATTTTGCTGAATCAGCTAGCTGTAGCAGTTTTCTACTAGAGACTTTACTGTCTTTTATGTATAGAATTGTATCTGCAAATTAAATATAGTTTTGCTTCTTTTTTCTATTTGTATTCCCTTAATATCCTTTGTTTTGTGCTTTAATTGTTCTAACTAAGACTTAAAGTAATGTTGAGCAGGACTGGGGATAATGGGCATCCTTGCCTTGTTTCTGATTTTAGTAAAATGCTTTGGATTTATCACCATTTAGAATGATATTGACTGTGGGCTGTAGTGATATTTTATTTGTATTTTAATGAATAAAGCTTGCCTGAAGATCAGAGGGTAAAGCAGCCCCACTGGTTATCCTTACAGACCAGGCAGTGGTGACACACACCTTTAATCCCAGTAGCCACACTAGTTTGCCATAGAAACTGAGCGGTGCATGCTTTTAATTCAGTGGTGCATGTCCTTAATCCCAGCTCTAGAGAGGAATATAAAACTGGAGGAGACAGCTCTCAGACACAGTCTCGTTCTGAGATTCCTGGAGGCAGGATTACCATTTCAGACTGAGTTAGAGGTAAGAGCCAGTGGTGGCTGACTGTTTTACTTCTCTGGCCTTCAGGTTGAGCCCTAATTTCTGTCTCTGGATTTTTTATTAATTGTGCTACAGTGGGTTTGTTATAAACTAACTTTAGTATATTGAGATATGTCCCTCGTGTCTTTATTTTATTCTAGGACTTTTTCCATGAAGGATGTTGGATTCTGTCAAAGGCCTTTTCTTCACTTAACAAGACGATCATGTGGTTTCTATCTTTTAGCCTATTTGCTTATGATAAATAATCTTTTTATGTATTCTTGAATTCAAGTTTCAAGTACTCATTGAAAAGTGTTATGCGTATGTCATCAAATGTATTAGCATATACTTTTTTAGCCTGGTCTTTGTCTGATTTGGTATTAAGATAATACTGCTTTTATAAAAAATTTGGAAAAGTTCCTCTTTTTCTATTTTGTGGAAAATTTGAAGAATATTAATATTAGTTCTTGGAAGGTCTGGTAAAATTCTGTACTGAATCTCTCTGACCTTTTTGTTCAAGATTTTTAATTACTTTTTCTATCTTAATGGATGTTATGGGTCTGTTTACTTCATCCTGATTTAACTTTGGTAGGCTATATATTTCTATATATACAAGAAATGCATACATTTCTTTTAGATATTACAGTTTGATGGAATATTGATTTTTAAAAGGTATAATTTTATGATTTCCTGAATTTCCTCAGTGTCAATTGTAATGTCTCCCTTTTCATCTCTAATTTTAACAATTTGGAACCTCTATCTGTGTCTTTATTTTAGTTACTGTGGTAATGAGGTTTGCCAATCTCATTAATCTTTTCAAAGGACCAATTCTTTGTTTCAGTGAGTCTATGCATTTTTTAAAATTTTTGGTTTCTATTTCATTAATTTCAGACCTGATTTTGATCATTTCTTTTACCCCTGCCTTTTGGGGATATCGCTTCCTAAGGTCTTCTGGTGCACCATTAAGTCATTGAATTTTTCTGACATAGGTGCACGGTGCTATAAATTTTCTTCTTTCATTCTGTACTACAGACTTTGGTGTGTTGCCCTTTAATTTTCATTTGATTTTAGGAGTTTAATTTTTTTATGCTTGATTTCTTCCATCATCCATTTTTTATTTAGGAATGTGTTTCTTAGTTTCCATTACTTTATGTATTTTCTGTCATTTGTTGTTGTTGATATTCAGCTTTAGTCCATAGTGGTCCGATAGAATTAAGATTATGGTTTCAACTTTTCTACATTTGTCGAGACTAATGGTCTGTTTTAGAGAAAGGCTGCTGGGAGGAGCATCTACTGTTTGGGTAGAATGTTCTGTAGATGTCTACTAGATTCATGTAATTTATGATGTCAGTTAACTCCAGAGTTTCTCTATTTAGTTTTTCCCCCCATGATGACCTGTCTAAATATTGAAAGTGAGGTATTGAAATTGCTCAATGTGTCCTAGATATAGTGGGGAGGGCCGTGGCCCTGTCTCAAAACGATGTGCTAGACTTTCTTGACTCCCCATGGGAAGCCTTACCCTCTCTGAGGAGTGGATGGGGGTGTAATTCGGGAAGGTGGAGGAAGCAGGAGGAGGGGAGGGAGAGGGAACTGGGATTGGTATGTAAAATTAGAAAAGATTTTTTTTTAAAAAAATAAATTAATTATTCAGAAAAAGAAATGGCCCATTGTGTTGGTATTACTTTGTGACTTTCAACATAATAGTTTCCTTTACGAAATTGGATGTTTCTGTGTTTGATGAATATATGTTTAGGACTGTAATATCCTGCTGCTTAATTTTTCCTTTAAGGGGTACACAGAGTCCTTCTTTCTCTTTTCTGACTAGTTTTGGTTTGATGTCTGTTTTATTAGAATAGCTACCCCTGCTTGTCTCTTGGTCCTATTGGTGTGGAACACCCTTTGCCCTCCTTCAACCCTAAGGTGGTTTCATCTGCTGTTGGTGATGAGATGTGTTTCTTGGAAGCAGAAAAGAAATTAATCCTATTTTCTGACCCAATCTGTTAGTCTGTGTCTCCTCATTGGTGACGCGAGATCATTAACATTCAGAGTTATTCCAGAACAAAGTAGATTAATTCCTGTCATTTTGATGCGTTTCTGGTGTTTTACTAGCCCTCCTTGATTCAGTGTTCTGAAGTTGCTGGTTTATTTTGCTTTTTAAAGCATTTGTTTCACCTCCTCTGTAGGGGGCTTAGTCGTCACACATTCCTTAAATCTGATTTTACTGAGGAAATTGTTTCTTTCCTTCTTCAATGGCACTGAGGCAGTTTCTATGGTTATCGTGGTCTCGGCTGGCCTTTGTGCTCTTCCATTGTTTACAGGACATTGGTTCAGGGTTTTCTAGCTTTCATCGTCTCCACTGAGAAAGCTGTTCTTAGTCTCATGGGCCTGCCTTTGAATTCAGCTCCATCTTTCTCTCTTTCAGTGTCTTTTCTTTCCTTTGTACATTTAGTGTTTTGAATACTATAGGATGCAGGGAGTTTCTTTTCTGGTCCTGTGTATTTTATATCCTATATGACTCTTGAGCTTCATAGGTGCTCCTCTCCTTAGATTTAAGGAAAGTTTTCTACGATTTTATTAAAAATATTTAATATTCCTTTGACCCATGTCTCTTCTCCTTCTACACCTATTATTTCTAGTTATGGTCTTTCTTATGGTGTCCCAGGGTTACTCTGTGTTCCATTATTGGGATTTTTTTTCATTTGATATGTTTTTGATTCACTCAGTTCCTCTACATTGTCTTCATGACCTTATATTCTCCCTCCACTTGATCCAATACCTTGGTGAGTCTTTCTTTTTTCTCTGTATTCTTTGTTTGAATTCTTGAATTTTTCTTTTTTTATTAAGATTTTTAATACACTGTTTTCCTCTTGGAGAGGCAGCTTCTGTTGCTCTCCCCACTTCTCCCCTCCTCCCACTTCTGTCTGTCTCTTCTCTCCTCTCTTTCTCCCTCTCTCTCTGTCTCTCTTCTTCTCCCCTTTCCCCTCCATAACCCTAATAAATGTTTAACTTAAAAAAAAGATTTTTAATACAATCTTTTTTCATTTTACATAGCTATCCTCATTCCGACTCTCTCCCCTCCTCCTGCTCCACCCTTCCCTCCACTCTCCCTCCCCCGCATCCTCTCCTCAGAAACGGTAAGGCTTCTCATGGGGAGTCAACAAAGTCTGCTACTTCACTTCAAAGCAAGATCAAGGCCCTCCCTCCATATCTAGGCAGAGCAAGGTATCTGTGCAAAAAGAATGTGCTTCTAGACACCAGTTAAAGCACTAGGGATAAGCCCTGATCCAACTGCCAGTGGGCCCACAGACTGCCCCAGCCTCACAACTGTCCCCAACATTCAGTGGGCCTGGTTTGGTTCTATGCAGGTTCCACCACTATCAGTCCAGAGTCAGTGAGCTCTCAGTTCAGGTCAGCTGTTTCTGTGGGTATCACCATCATGGTCTTGACTCCTTCCCTCCTCACTCTTTTGGACTGGTCCCAGTAGCTCAGCCCAGTGCTTTGTTGTAGATAATAAGCTATTATTGGTGTTTTTGATCTTAGCCATTTTGACCTGTGTAAGATGGTATTTTGGTTTGCATTTCCCTAATGGCTAAGAATGTTGAGCAATTTTTTAAGTGTCTTTTAGCTATTTGCAATTTTTCTGTTGAGAATTCTCTGCTTAGATCTGTACCCCATTTTTTGATTGGATTATTTGGCAATTTGATGTCTAGCTTCTTGAGTTCTTTATATATTTTGGAGATCAGTCCTCTGTCTGATGTGGGGTTAGTGAAGATCTTTTCCCATTCAGTAGGCTGACATTTTGTCTTGTTGACTGTGTCCTTTGCTTTACAGAAGTTGTTCAGTTTCAGAAGGTCACATTTATTAATCGTTACTCTTAGTGTCTGTGCTACTAGAGTTATATTTAGGAAGTGGTCTCCTGTGCCCATACATTCAAGGCTACTTCCCACTGGCTCTTCTGTGAGGTTCAGTGTGGCTTTTTTTGTTGAGGTCTTTGATCCATTTGGACTTGAACTTTGTGCATGGTGATAGATAAAGATCTATTTGCATTCTTTTACATGTTGACATCTAGTTATTCCAGCATTATTTGTTGAAGATGCTTTCTTTTTTCCATTGTATAATTTTAGCTTATTTGTCAAAAATCAGGTGTTCATTGGTGTGTGGATCAATCAGGGTCTTCAATTCTATTGGTCTACCTGTCTGTTTTTATGCCAATACCTTGAATTTTTTGTTTAAATTCTTAAACTTTTAATTTCAAGATTAAATTTTTTTCTTTAGAGATTTTCCTTATTAAATTTTACCTTAGTATTTTAAATTGCTTTATTATTTCATTTAACTGTTTATTTGTGTTTTCTTGGGTTTCATTCCAACATTTGCTCAGATACTGAGTTCTTTGATCATGTTCATCATTGTTAATTTGAAATCAGTGCTCTGTATATCGCCTAAGACACTTCTCTTGATCGACAGTCACATGGGAGTGTTAATTTTGGCATATTGTTTTGGTTATTCATGAATGTGTATTTGTGCCTGAATCTGTAGATCTGGGACTTTAGTCATTGGTATGTTTCTTGTATTTTCCTTTCTTTTCTTTTCGTTCTAGGACTCCCCGTTTTCTTTCTTCCCTTATTTATTTTTTTAGAAAGAAAACAAACTATCTTTTTTCATTATACATAATAATCCAAATCCCATTCCCTCCCCTCTTCCCATTCCCTCCAGACACCCTCCTACCCTACCCCCATCCACTCCTCAGAGAGGATAAGGCACATTGCTTTGGGGAAGGTCCAAGGCCCTTCCTACTATATCTAGGCTGAGCAAGGTATCATTCAAAGAGAATAGGTTCCCAAAAAGCCAGTACATGCAATACAGATAAGTCCTGGTGCCACTGCCAGTGGCCCCTCAGTCTGCCCCAGCCATGCAACTGTCACCCACATTCAGAGTGACTAGTTTGGTCCTATGCTTGTTCCTTCCCAGTCGGTTGGAGTTGGTGAGCTCCTATTAGCTCAGGCAAACTGCTTCAGTGGGTGAACCCATCATGGTCTTGACCTCTTTTCTGATATTCTCACTCCTCCCACTCTTCAACTTGACTTTAGGAGCCCAGTCCAGTGCTTCAGTGCGGGTCTTTGCCTCTGTTTCCATCAGTTGTTGGATAAAGGTTCTATGGTGATATTTAGGATATTCATCAGTCTGACTACAGGGCAAGCCAAGATCAGGCACCCTCTCCTCTATTGCTTAAGGTCTTAGCTGGGATTCTTGTAGATTCCTGGGAATTTCTCTAGAGCCAGGTTTCTTGCTAACCCTATAATGACTCCCTCAATCAAGATATCTCTTTCCTTGCTCTCCTCTCTGTCCTTGCTTCTTCTTGACTATCCCATTACCTTAAGTTCCCATCACCCCTCCCCTTCACCCCGCTTCTTTCCCTTCCACCCTCCCTCCTCCCCCGACCCCCATGTTCCCATTTTTGTCAGGAGACCTTGTCTGTTTCCACTTTCCAGGTGGATCTATATATGTTTTTCTTAGGGTTCATCTTATTTCTTAGCTTCTCTAAGATCATGAACTATGAGCTCAATATCCTTTGTTTATAGTTAGTATCCACTTATGAGTGAGTACATACGATATTCATCTTTTGGGGGTTTGGGTTACCTCACTCAGGATAGTGTTTTCTTATTCCATCCATTTGCATGCAAAATTCAAGATGTCATTTTTTTCCCCACAGAGTGGTACTCTAAGTGTAAACGTGCCACATTTTCTTTATCCATTCTTCAGTTGAGGGTAATCTAGGTTGTTTCCAGGTTCTAGCTATTACATATAATGTTACTTGGTATGAAAATCTTGCCTCTTTTATTGTATATCTGTGTACCATATAAGGTGCAGTGGCAAGGAAGGCCAGAAGGGGGCATCAGATTCCCTGGAATTGGAATTAGAGGTACTTGTGAGCTGCCATGTGGTTGCTGGGAATTGAATTTCTGTCTTCTGAAAGAGCTTCCAGTGCTCTTAACCTCTGAGCCACCTCTCCAGCCCCTCTTTGGGGGTGTTCAGGGAAGGCCTTCTGGAGCATAATTCTGTTGAAGTTTATTAGTTCTTTCTTTCTTCTCAAAATTGCTAATCTTGTATTTAACGTTTCAGATATCTATTGTAGAGTATGTGGCTCTGGATTTTCTTTTCTGTGCTTCCAACTTCAGTGTTTAAATTTTTACTGTGCTTTTTACTTTTTGGTTGCTAGAAATGTACTAACTCAGATCTGGGATAAAGATATTCTGTATAGAAATGTACTAACTCAGATCTGGGATAAAGCTATTCTGTATAGAAATGTACTAACTCAGATCTGGGATAAAGATATTCTGTATAGAAATGGTTATTTGAGTACTCAAGAGCACAGGGTGGTGAGGTAAAACATTTTCTGAGAAATTCTATTTGAAGTTTAATTTTACAAATCAAATGTTCACCCAATCTATAGCCAAGTTACTAATAATGTGCTTTGAGATGATTTATATACTCTTTCTGCTTGCATACTGTGTACTCTGATATGTTTAAAAAAAACAAGGCTATTAATCTTACTGTGCTTTAAGCTCCTCCAAGTACCATGTGCCCTGTATTTCCTTTATCACCCATTCATGTCCTTGTCTCAGAACAATGTGTGTGTGCATAGGATGTGGTGGCTAGACCTGAAACTAGTCGCTGAAAATATCAAGGCACTGAAAACAATGTCCTCATACAAGAAAAATATTGAATTCATTTCGTGGGTATAGACTGATAACATCTGCTTCTGGCTTCGTGGCTTTCTAGTAGAGCCCAAACCCAATTTTCTCCCTTTTAAGATTCCTGTAAAAGATTAAGACAAAATTTCCTCATTCTTTTTGACGACATCATCATCGTGCCTCTCGATAAATAGCTTTGGTTCAAGAGACCAGGCCAGAGATGAGAGCTCTTGCAGACAAACCAGGCCGGCGGTGGGTGAGTGACAGGAAGGGTCAGCTTCTTATGTCATGTCAAGAGGAAAGGAAACACAGACTGTGCAAGACACAGTAGTGCTCTCAGCTGAACGTAGGCCCATTATGATCCTCTGAGGATAGATTTGGGGACATGTCTCCAAATCCTTCTTTTGAATCACAAGTGTGCCAGCCCTGGTTCCCTTCCCAATTCATTACATCATCCTATTTTTTGTATGTTTAAGAAGTTTGTGAATCATATCTGAAAACCCCCTGTCTTTCCTTTGTATTTTGCCTTTTCCGTGGACATGAGAAGTGTTGGTTGGGCAGTTAGGTTACACTGCCTCCCATCCCTGAGAGCAGAAACACCTGCTAGTTTCCACCACCTCCGTTGTAATTGGATTACTCAGTCTTTCTTTGTTCTTGTGCTTTCTTTCTCAAGATCCATTATATCAAGAGCTTAAAGAGTACTAATATTTTTGTGTATATGTGAAATGCATACTTTATTTAGAATGCTAGATGTTTTTATTTTTATTTTCCCTCTTTTATTGAAAATATTCTTTTCTGACATAACATATCCTGACAACGGTTCCCTCCCCCGCTACTGCTCCCATTTCCTTTCCATCTCCCCTCCCATATGGATCCACTCCCCTTCTGTTCTCACTAGAAAAGAACAGGCTTTCTAAAAGATAATAATAAAATATAATAAAATAAAATGTAAGATAAAACAATATCGATCACATCAAAATTGGACAAGACAAACCAAAAGAAGGAAGTGAGCCCAAGAGAAGATACCAGTATCAGAGACTCACTCATTCACACACTCAGGAGTGCCATAGAAACTCGAAACTGAAGATGAAATATATGCTCAGAAGTCCTGGTGCAGACCACACAGGTCCTGTGCCTACTGCTCTCTCCGAGTTCATGTGGAGTGTGCTCATGAGTGTTGTTTTTGGTGTCCTTCATCCTCTCTGGCTCTTACACTCTTCCTACCTCCTCTTCCGCGAGGTCCCTGAGCCCATACTGGAGGGATTTTTATGTAGACATCCTATTTAGGGCTGAGTGTTCCAACATGTCTCTTTGTGAGGCTGTGAATCTCTATTTGCTCCCAGCTGCTGCAGAAGGCAGTTTCTCTGATGATGACTGAAAAAGGCACTGATCTTTGAAGATAGCAGAATATCATTAGGAGTCCAAAACTTACTAATATTTTAAAAGATATTTTTGCCACTTTTTCCATCTTAAATTAGGCTTCAGAAACAGAAAAAAATTAATGGTTTCATACATGTAAAACTGATAAGGTTTCATCTCTCTTCTTGTTTTTGAGACAGGATTTTAGTATTTAGCCAAGGCTGGCCTGTTACTCATGGCAATTCTCCTGTCTCAGGCTCCATTGCGCTGGGATTATAGGCATGGCCACTGTGCCCTGGCTTGTGTTCCTGGGAGACTGGATGTGCTGTAAAGTTTAATGATTTGCTTTTCTATTAACAACATAATCAATACTAAGCAGTTAAGTCCGATTTGGGTTGCAATTGTGGCTTATTTTCTAACTTGCTCTCTGGACTTGAATACGTTACCTAACCTCTCTGAAAATCAATTTCCCATTTCCTGTGAGAGTTATCCTGGAGAAAGGAAACCCTGTAAAATCCTCTGCTTGGCATTTGGTAAGTGTTCAATAAATGTCTTATAATGTTCTGCATCCATTGAATTTTTCCCCACTTAACTATAACATCATCAAAATGTCTATCACCTATCATTGGTCTGAAGTCCAAAGGTAGAAGAACTTAAAGTTTAAAAAATGGCCATGGCCGTGGAGTGAGCATGGCATGAAAAAACAAACGTTTGGATGAACACCTGGAAAGCCAGAGTTAACTGGAGCATTGGCAGTTTGACAAGAATAATTTGGATTGCTAAATGGTGCACAAAGGTAATGATGAAGTCTCTCTTTACACGCGTAGGTCTCCATCCCCACGTTATCCTGAGGCATCTATGAACCAAGAAATTAGACACTTTTATAAAGTGTCTATACATGTACATGCTACGCACTACGAATTGCTGATTTCTGGAAGAGAAAGGGACAGACTTTTCCAGAGTGAGCTGTTTTTCCTTTCATGTGAATATGTTTACTGGGGCATTTCTTCCCTCCTATCTTATGGACCAGTGAAAGTGCCCTGGATATTAAACAGCTTTCTGCGAGAAGCACAGGCAATCTTCTGGGGCTCTTGGCCCCCACCAGACTTGAATAGCTTTCTGTGAAGATTCCTGTAATGCTCAATGGCAGTCAAAAAATCTGTCTCATTAGTTCAATTCAGTTCCACAAATGTGATCTGAGCACCTGGAGTCTAACAGGATGGTATCCACAAACAAAAGAGATTGTCCATTCATGTATTACTTTGAAAGATAACACAGCACATCTATTTAAATAACTGTTAGGGTTGACAGAGCATTAAAATAATTATGACATAATGTATAAGCCTGCTTAGGCTCCAAAAACAGCTTATTCCTCCTCTGCTTATAAAAGCAACACAATTCATAACACTGATATTCTAAGAAAAATTGAGGCATTATTATTACAATTTTATAAAAGGTAAGCTTCTTGAACACATGAATTTAGCAATTTAGATAGTAAATCATTGGGTGTTTGTCTAGGAAATATTATTTTATTGCATAATTTACTGATATAATTTATGATTTTTTTTGATTTATTAAAGTGAGGGTTTCTGAAACACAGCATCTTTTTTTGCATAGTTTTCTGTATTTTTTTCAACCTGCAGTCCTCTCTTTAATGCTTTGTTTCTGAACATACTGCTTTTCTTTGAACTCTGGTTTCCATTAAGCTTGTGGAATTCAATTAGGCTTTTTAATATTGTCACTAATAAGACACTTTCTATAATCACTGTCTAGTTCTCTTTGGATCATTAGATACAGATTTGAAGCCAGTAATGTTAAAATAACATTAATGCACTCTCTAGCTATGCTTACCTGCATTGTCTATGACTCATACATACGCGTGAGCTCGCGCACGCGCGCGCGCACACATACACACAGAATGATATTCGCTCTATGTTTTGCACATGACAACAGGCTCAAATGAATTAGAGTTATCAAATAGAAGAGCACATTAGAGCAAAAGAGAAATTAGAATTCAGGCTCACTACTGTGTCCGATGCCTGTAGATTCAGCAGCGTCCTCGGCATTTAAATAGCATCACAGAGACTTCCTGTGTACCCCAGAGTGAAAGAAGACCTTTCTGCATTCTGAAGTGTTTGCTCTCCCTGCCATAATGTATTTGCATCATTTATCTTTGGAAATTTTTCATGGAGTGTTTAATGGAAACAAGATTGCTCTGACTTTACTAAGGAAGCATGTGGAAGCTTCAGTATATGTATCCTGTAGCAGGATAAAGAGTGGAAATAATGTGCGGTTTCACAAGAACACTGCATTAAAAAAAAAAACCAAAACCAAAAATTCAGAGAAGCACAGAGATCAGAAAATTTCATAAAGAAAATTCTGAGAATTTGTAGTTATTTCTGTGTTTAAAATGTAATTTTCTCCCATAGAAGTGAACGAGTTGTAAAATAGCTGGACATTTCAATGGGGGAAACTTCTAGAAATGTATGCCTATGGTTTATGCTTCTCCTCCCAAAGTCATGGTCTAGAAACATGATTATATTTACAGGGAATATATAATTTCCATTCTGGCTTTCTTTTATTTACCCTAATAAGAACACTTTAGAGTGTAATTGTCAGATTAAAGTGACAAGCATGCGATAGAATTTATTGTGGAATTTTTAATTCTACTTTTCACCAGTCTGCCAGGGGAGGCTTTTTCTTATGCATTTTTGTCCTTGGGTTTTTTTTTTCCTATGTAGTTTAAGGCTCCTAACTACTATTGTTAATTTTTTTTGTTGTTGAGGGAGGGGTTTCTATGTAGGATTCAGGCAGAAATATAAAAAGAGAGAAAAACCAACATCTGGAATTTATTTATTCATTTATTTTGAGACATGGCTGTGTATCTCCTAGTCTGACTTCAGAGTCCCCGTGTAGCTGCAGATGACCCTCAAGTGCTGATGCTCTTGCCTCTACTTCTTGTGTGCTGGGGCATGGACCTGTATCACAAGGCTCTGTTTACATGAAGCTGGGATTTCTTCTCAGGGCTCTGTGCATGCTAGGCTCGTAATAACCGAGCCACAACCCTAGATTGCTGAAAGCGATTTTGAGAGTTAAACAGAAGGAGGAAGTCTATAGATGAAGCAACACAGCAAGATATTGGCAATTTCTGAATTTGATACATACACTTCATTTCTTGCAATATTGAAGTGTAAATTTGAAATTCTTCAATAAAGAAGATAGTGGTACCACTAAGAAATTTGTTATCAAAATCTTGAAATCTAGGCTTCATAGATAAGCAACAAACAACAACGTTTTCTGAGTTATGTACATCCCCTAATTGTATCAAGATGCAGCTTGTTAAGCTTAGATTAACGAGCTTCCTCCTCATTTTGAAATTTTACAGCTTTGTGGTTAGACCACGGCACCAGCTGTTCTCAAGGATAAGTTGGCTGGACTTGAAGAAAGAAGAAAGACTGAATCTGCATAGTGTATCCCCAAGAAACTGAAGGGGAGAGCAAGAGGGCACTTTCTCTCAGTCCTGAAGTCTTGGAGGGGAGAAGTGAGTGAGAGGTCAGTTGGAGGCGTGGCTACACAAGAGCATATTTTAATGTTACCTCAATAAGAAATATGCAAATTTGGTAGTCATTCCAATCAAACAAAATGGTTTATCAAAAAGGTTAGCCATCTGCTGACCTAGAACTCGTGATCCCATCTAGTGGGTGTTCACTTAGGGAGAAGAGTTGGGGGTAAGGGATCATTGGTGTGTGTGTATGTACAGGGGTGTGTTGACACACACCTCATAGGTGGGGATATTAACTACTCTATGAAGAGGTCTTGCTCTGGCATGGAGCAGAATGGGTGGCGTCATCTGACTGGCCGGAGACATTTGAACTCCCAATCATCCTTCTCCAGAACTGGGAACAGATGACAAACTATCAACTGTGGCTCTTCACCAGTTGAAAGTCAGGATCAGTGAACTTCTGGAAGTAAGCCCTGGTGTGATCCTTCCAATTCCCTTAAGACCCCAAGAGCACATGAGTCCCCTCCTTTCACATTGCTTCATGCCACATAGGGAGAGTTACTGCAGCGGGGGCCAGCGGAGGTAAAGAGAGCAAAACAAGCAGAAACAGACTGAGTTCTCAAACAGGCTCTCAAGGAGGAGAACAGAAAAATTAATTTTTATCCTGTTCTTTGCCACTCAGTGGGGAGAAGATGTGTGACTAACTATAAGAAAAAAAGACTATTTTTTAACCTTATATATGGGTGAAGTGAGAATCCATTTTTAATGCTACTCTATTGATATGTGTACTGGTAACTTGTACAAACAGTACAAACTGGCTTACTAAACCAGCAAAACATCCTGTAACTGGCACCTGTTGAGTTGTATCCTACCTCCCCAGAGACTACAATTTTCTCACTTGAAAAACTCTTGTTTGCTCACCAACACTCTCTCTATGCTCTTTAATGAAAGGTTTCAAGTTTTTTTGTTTTGCTGGGCATAGAGTCAATAATTGTACTCTTAACCTTTTTTGGGATTAAATTTCCCTATAAGATGACTTATTTGACAGTGGTATGGATAAAAATGATGACACATTCCTTCTCTGGGTTAATTCTTTAAAATCAAAAAGCCCATTTCCCCCAACTTTTTTTTTTTTTGGTTTTTTGAGACAGGGTCTCTCTGTGTAGCTTTGAAGCCTGTCCTGACACTCACTCTGTAGACCAGGCTGGCCTCGAACTCACAGAGATCCACCTGCCTCTGCCTCCCGAGTGCTGGGATTAAAGGCATGTGCCATCTTTGCCCGGTGACTTTTAATGACCTAACTATAGCTCAGTGAATGCATAAAGAAGCACAGCTGTTTGGTGTCCTTATTCAGTTTTGTGTATTGGTTCATTTTCGAATATTGAACCCAATTTATGTGCTGTACTTTAAAACTTATTTGGTATTATTGTGTGTCTATATTTGTATACGATGTGTGTGATTGCTTGTGCCACATGTGTGGAGGTCAGAGGACAACTTTGCGGATTTACGTTTCTCCTTTTGGTGTTATATGGGTTATAGGAATTGAATTCAGGTAATTAGATTTGCATTGTTGGGTGGCAAGCTCCTTTGACTGCCGACTTTGGCTACCTGGCCCTGTGTTATACTTTTATATGCTGGATGTGACCTGTCGTTGACAGAATGTCAATGTTACATAGCTCAACTGGATATACATAAGATCTCTCTCTCTCTCTCTCTCTCTCTCTCTCTCTCTCTCTCTCTCTCTCTCTCTCTGTCTGTCTCTGTCTATGTCTCTCCTATAATTCAGCTACTTAGGAAGCTAAGGCAGGAGGAGGCCAGTCTAGGCAACCTAGTGAACACACTGAGCATATGTTTTTTTTTCTTTCTTTCTTCTTTTTTTTTCTGGGGGGGGGAAGAAAATAGATTAAGAACAACAACACCATCTCCCAAAGAAGGTATGTTAAAGTACATCAAGAGTCTAGTTCTTAGCATCCCTGAAGATAACCTAATTTAGAAATAGGGTATTTACAGATTTAACCACATTTGGATGAGGTTGTTTGGGTCAATTTTAATCCAATTTCACTGGTATCTTCATAGAAAGGGCATGTTTGTACATGGAGATAGACAGGCTCCAAGAGGAGATGATGGGAAATTAATGAGCACTCCATGTGATGACGAAGGGTTGGAGTAATATATCTCCAAGTGCAGCGCAGAAATATTAGTGCCACCTGAAGCTAGAATCCAGTGGATCATATCCTTTCTGAACACGTTCTGAGAGAGAATTGCCTGACTGGCACATTCATTTTAGACTCTGACTTGTCCGGACTGTAAAAGTAAATGTCAGTTATTGTAAGCCATCTATCACATTCCTAGCAAACTAGTACAACATATGAAAAATGCAATAGATAAATGTCATCATAAAAAGGATAAATCTATAATTTTGAAGATAGAGATGAAAGAAGGATGAATATCTAATGGAGTAAGTGAAGTTAGAACACCAATTAGTTCTTCAGCTATCCCTTCCTCTCTGTACATCCAAGTTAACTGCCCTTCCCTCACTACTTCAAGAGAAGTATTAAATAAATTAGTACAATAATAAATAATACATAAATAATAAATAAGTACAAATTTATTTAATAAAGTCATTAACCAGAAACTCTGGATTCGTGAGGAAGAAAGGATGATATGGCATATTGAAAATAGGTAAAAGATTATTTATTTATTTACTTATTTATTTATTTGTTTCAGACTAATAGTAGTGATAGTTCCAGTTAGCTTGGAACTCACTATGAATACCAAAATAAAAAAAGATGCCTGCTTCTGCCTCCTAGGTGTTGGGATTATAGCTATGTTCCAACCATTTCTAGTGCAGATACAATTATTTTGAAATTTCCTACCCCTCTGAGGCAACAGAATGTTAGAACTATAATTCCTTTAAAGAGAATTTTATACAGTTGAATCTACTGTGCTATAAATTTGAAAAAACATGAACACAAAAGGCTTAATTTTCCTGAGCATTGGCATTTCCAGGAACTTCAAATGTCTGTACAGAGAAGAGTTCTCCTAGTTCTGTATAAAAATAAATTGTTCTAAATGTAGAAGTTAATGTATTTATTGTCTCTCAAGTTTTCTATTTGGAAATCACATTATACAAATATGTAACATATACATTTTCAGAGTTTATAATACATGTAACGGATACATAAATATGTATATGTGTATATACACATATATAAGGAACACAGAGCCTAAACTATTTTATTTAAAAGAAGTAAATAAAATATTTGCTGTGTGAACCCAGGATTCCATAGCTATAACTTGAGAAATACTGTTCTAGGTACTGGATACTAGGGAAGCCAGTGTTGGTCCCAGAAAGTTATAGAACTTAGAGGAATTGTTCAATAAAATGCGTAACCACAAAGCTCACCGAGTTGTTTTCAACTTTGGCAAAAGGATTGTTTCTGCAAACAATACATTTCTGTTTTGTTTTTCTTTTTCTGTTAATCTCATGTCTACCATCCTTTAGTCCTTGTAAGAATGAAAATCTCTGGGACTAGAGAGATGGCTCCATGGTTAAAAACACTTGTTTCTCTTGCACAGGACTGGGTTCAATTCTTGGCAGCCACATAAATGGCGACTGTAAGAACCATCACAACCATCTGTCACCCCAATTTCAGGGGATCCAACAGGCACACATAGTGAACAAAATATTCACACACACTAAGTAAATAAATGAAAAAGTTAAAAAAGTCTTTCTTTGTCCTGCCAGCTAGGTCACAAATAATGACATGGAAACTTATAATTAATTATGCAAGCTCAGCCTATATAGTTAGGCTTGCTCCTAACTAGATCTTATAGCTTCAATTAACCCATTTCTCTTAATCTCCATTTTATCATGAGAGTTTTTACTTTTCTTTCATTCTGTATGTCCATTTCTTCATGTCTTGTTGGCATCTCTTCTGTATCTTGATTATCTTCTCCTACTTCTTCTCTCTGCTTGGAAGTCCCACCTATACCTCCTGCCTAGCTATTGGCTGCTCAATTCTTTATTAAACGAGTCACAGCAGAAATATCTTCACACACTGTGCAAATATTTTATAACATTTCACCATTTTGAATAAATAAAGGAAAAGTTTTAACTCTTACATAGTAAAACTATATACCATACGAACAACTACCAGGTAAGAATTACTTTCACAATG
>JAQHUG010000054.1:6700824-6811455 GCA_028555095.1 Dicrostonyx torquatus | reverse complement strand
CATTTATCAATTGTTTCTCTCAGTGTCTGTGCTGCTGGGTTTCTATTTAGGAAGTGGTTCCCTGTGCCAATGCGTTCGAGTATACTTCCCACTTTCTCTTCTATAAGGTTCAGTGTGGCTGGCTTTATGTTGAGGTCTTTGTTCCATTTGGACTTGAACCTTTATTATCTTTTAACTATTTTTCTATGACTGTCTATACCTATTTTCTTTTCTTACTTTAGCATCTAAGCACATTTTAAAACATACTGTACCTTTTTAGAGTTTTTTGTGTCTGGACCTGGTGTTCTTAAACTCCTGTAGAGTTCTCTGATCAAGTGAGACAAATCTTAAACTGCATGTCAGCTGTTACATGGCTCAGCTTAGTGTACGGCCCTGGCAACGAGCTCCAGCTCACAGCAGCAGCCAGGAGCCTCATCCCTGTACGCTGTGGTTTGCCTGAGAGACTGTAGGGCTAGGAATCTACACCCCAACTCCTTGTCCAGAATTTTTCTTAACTTTCTCAGGCCCTATATTTGGATATTCAAACCTCCACAATGGATGCCATATATAATGAGTCTTTGTCTATCCCACCAGCCAGCTCCCAAATAATGACACAGAGATTTGTTATTAATTAATAAAGCTCGACCTATAGCTTAAGCTTGTTCCTAACTAGCTCTTATAGCTTAAATTAACCCCTTTTTATTAATCTACTTTTTTAAAAAAAATATAAAAATATGGAACGCTTCATGAATTTACGTGTCATCCTTGCGCAGGGGCCATGCTAATCTTCTCTGTATCGTTCCAATTTTAGTATATGTGCTGCCGAAGCGAGCACTAATCTACATCTTTTAACCATGTGGCTCTTTACTTTTCTTTCATTCCGTATGCCCAACTCCCCTCATGTCTAGTTGGCATCTCCTCTGCACCTTGATTTTCTCCTCCTTCTTCCTCTCTTTGCCAGAAAGTCCACCTATACCTGCCTAGCTATTGGCTGTTCAGTTCTTTATTAAACCAATCACAGCAATATATCTTCACACAGTGTACAAATATTCCAAAACAAAAAAATGTCATGCAAAAGGTTGAAATTTAATGTTGACTTTCAAAGGTTCAAATATAGAAATAATTTATTGGGATGGCAAAGAAGCTTCTCATTGCAGCCATTCACTATGACCAGTGTCACTCAAGATTGGTCAGAGAAAGAGCAGTGCTTTTGAGAAAACCAGGCTGTTTTTTCCCATCAACTGTTCGAGATGGTATCTGACATAAGTAATGGCATAATTTTTCCTAAAGTTAAGATACTTTTCTATGACTGATATGATGGTAGATTAAAATTTACCAGACATTAGATTAAAAAACAATTACTGCAGATCTTAGACCATCGTTACAATCTCAATTACTATTTGAGTATATAACATAATCTATTTTACAAGGGCATGCATGAGAATTCAATGTCTATACACATCCCATAAGTGCTCAGTAGTCTTCTAATTCCCCTACTAAGTAAATGCTTCTGTTTTCTTGTGTGCCCTTCTAGATATTGCTTTATCATGAATTAATCAAGAATTAAATGGGGCTGGAGAAATGACGATTCAATGTCTTAGAGCACTTTTGCTGTTGCAGAAGATCAGGGTTTGATTCCCAGCATCTGTATGGTGCCTCACAAGCGACAGTAACTCCAGTTCCAGGTGATTCCGTGTCTTCTTTTGATCTCTGCAGGCACTGGGCATGCAGATGGTGCACACATGCAGATAAAACACCTACACTGCAGAATAAATTATTAAACTAAAATAGAAAAAGAATTTACATATTCCTGTCAATATACACTCTTTCTGTTAAACTGAGTGTTATTAGTGACATAGTATGTACCCTGTTCTTACTTTTCTTTTCAATACATTGTGTGCACTAGGCAACT
Source organism: Dicrostonyx torquatus (assembly GCA_028555095.1). Classification (NCBI taxonomy): domain Eukaryota; kingdom Metazoa; phylum Chordata; class Mammalia; order Rodentia; family Cricetidae; genus Dicrostonyx; species Dicrostonyx torquatus. Next base: position 6,809,564 of record JAQHUG010000054.1, on the reverse strand, counting down.
ACTCTACTACTGAACTATAGAAGAATCCCAAAAGAAATGCTTTAGAAGTCATTTTAAAAAAATTTTATTTTAACTTTTTGATAATTACACACATAAATGCTCCATTTATGGTATTTCCTGTACCCTTTATCAGACAACTCCTTTGCCTTCCCTTCACTCCCTATCAAGTTTATGCCTCCTTTTTTTTTTTAAATAAACATTAATGTCACATACACATGCTGAATCTATTTAGTGTTGCCCATTTGCACATTGTGCATGTGTTTAGGGTTGACTGCTCGGGATTGGATAGCCCATCGGGAGACCAGACCCTGCATGAGTGTCCCCATCTCAGCCATTTTATTAATTATAGCTCTTCCTTAGTGTAAGGCCTTAGGAAATTTCCCCCATCCAGTCTGGCATGTTGATTGGTGTTGTCATTATGCAAGGTCTTATTTATGTAATGGTTTTTTGGTTTTAGATTTCATGGATGCAGCATTCCTACCATGCCTAGAAGATACTGTCTCACAGCAGGCATCCTGGTCCTCTGGCTTTTACAACCTTTCTGCACCCTTACTCTGGGGTGTCCCCTGAGCTTTAAGCATTGGCGCTGCACTGAAGAGGTACCTATTTGAGGTTGGCATGCCACAATCACTTGTTCTCTGCATAGTAACCAGGCGTTTATCTCATACCCATCGTGGAACAGCTTCCATCTGCTGTGAGTTGAAACTTTAATGAATTGCGAACACTACTCTTATCTGTGGGTATAAAGCTAAGTCTTTAGAATACAGTTAGAAAATATATTAATTTAGGAAAATGGTAGTAGTAGGTTCTCCTCTAGGGTCTATAGAGGTCTTATGCATTCATAAAGCAATTTCTTTTTCTCTCTGTATAGAGAAATTGTTTTTGACTTGGCACACTTTTGAGGGCATTTAGACAGTTGGAAGCTCATTATAAAATTAAGTTTAGTAAGCTGAGCCATGTTGGTACACACTTTTAATCCCAGCAATCAGGAGGCAGTGGCAGGCAGATTTCCATGAGTTTCAGGCCAGTCCGGTTTACAGAATGAGTTCCAGGACAGCCAGGGCTACACAGTGAAATCCTGCCTGGAAAAACCAATAATTAAATAAAAATAAAATTAAGATTTAATCATTCACAGTGTGGGATGTTTTGAAGAACACGCTTTACTAAAGGTTGCCCTGTAGCTCTGCTGGCATCTGGGGATACGTGAGAAGCTAAAACGTTTTCCTCCAAGTAATGAAATCGTGAGTGTGCCTGAAGCACATTCATCAGAGTGACTGTGGAACGGCAAATACGTCTGATAAGTTCTCCTTTATATTCCCTTCCAGTAAAGCCAGATAGTTCCAAATTCCACTGGATCTGAAAGTGAGAAGAAAGGGGACAATCAAAGACATTCTCTCCACAAAAGGAGAGTCCTCCAAGGGAAGGGAAGTTGATGACTCTCGTGCTGGCGGTAGATGCCAAAGGTCTTTTTGAAATAAGGGCAGCATGGAAATGTTATTGAAAATGATATAAAAATATTGACAAGAATGGAAACAAGCAGAAGGAAGGAATGCATTCCCTGTCTGTCTCCTGGGGCAGTGTTGGTGAGCTCCAATTTGATGTTAAGTGACCTCTAATTCCTGTGGTTAGAATTTCATGGCCAGAGTCAGCAGATTTGCAGAGAGGGCACACAGTAGACAAACATGCGTGGGTGGGTTCCCCAGGATAAGACATGCTGTGAACGTTCTAGATGAGTGTTCCATTTGACATTGGACTTACTGATAAACTCTTGCCAAAAGGGACTGTTATCTTCTAAAATGGTTAGGGCCATTCTGCCTGAGATCCGCTCTGAACACCATGTTCTTATTTCCAGCCAGTGTTACCATGAGGACTTCATGGTAACACTGTTAACATGGTAACATGTTCAGGATGATGGCACTGGCCAGGACTTCACCTAAGGATGGTTAGAATTTAATTTACCAAATCTGCCAAATACAGAAGGTCCTATGCTTCAAAGCTTGAGAGTACTTTTGTACTGAAGTACTAAGGTCTTCTCTTTAGTATTCTTGAATGTAGTTCTAGTATTCCACAGGATCCCATTCTATCACAGTCTGCCTATCTATGACTGTGTATTATCCTTCAAGGATATTTGAAAGTCATTGTTGCTGACAATGCTGTAGTTTATCCTTCTTCACTTAAACAAAAGATAAAGGTTTGCAGGGATCATATTTGGCTATCCTCACACATCGTAACAGATGAATCAACACCACCAAGGTTGTAAAACTACTACTTCAGGCCCATCCATAGGCCCATGAGCTTAGTGTGTGTGCCTCTTATTCATTCACTTAGGACACAGTTGAACGATTATGGTTCACTACTGGGACGGGGGAGATGACACCATCAGTAAAGTGCTTGGTTTTTGAGAGCACAAGGAACTCATGTTAGAAAAGCTGGTATTGGTGGCTCACACTGGGGAGGCAGAGCTGCCTAGACAGCTTAGCTACTTGGTAAGTTCCAGGCTAGTGAGAGACTCTGACTCAAAAGAAAAGGTGGAAAAAAATGTATGGCACCAAAGGGATGACACTCTGGGTGTCTTCTGAGCCTCAGCATGCTCTCTCTGTCTCTCTGTCTCTCACGTGTCCCTGTACGCACGCACGTATGCACGCATATGCTGCTTCTTCACAAAGAAGATTCAATGCTATAGCATTGGCAAACAAGAGGGAGTGACTGATTTAGAGGGCACATGGGCTAAATGAAGGTAAAGGACTAAACATCAAGAGACTGCTAAGTAATGCTAGCTTCTCAACACTGTATAATTGTGGTCGCTTCAGTTATACGAGGGTCGCTCGAGTCTGGCCTAGATGGGAGCATTTTCAGACAGTTCCAAGTGAGACACAGTGAGAAGTGCTTTTGGCTTTCTCTTCAGTCTGTCTGGATCCTTGTCATCTTGCTTTCTCTTTAGCCGCTCATCGGTCTGAGTGACATTAAGGGCACATTCATGCTCTCATTCCTCATGCCTTTCTGCTCTCCCACTTCTAGAAATGCTTTCTATTTTGTTTTCAAGCAGAATGTAATGCCCCTTATTTATCGTAATTTCCAAGTCTAAGGATTGGAAAAGGAAGACAAAAGACAGTACAGACTGAGGCTGTTCCCAGTTTTGCTTTTGGTAGGCAGATGAGTGAGCTGAAACAGCAAACTCTTTTCTAGCCAAAACTGTCTAAATGACTGTGCCACTTGGAAACTCCGTAATGTCAATAGATGGAGGTTAACATTTCTGTCTTTTTGTATCCTTTCTGTAAAAATTTAAAATATCCTTAAAACTGAATAAGGAGATGGCAATGCAAAGAAATTCAAAAAGAAAAACTTCAAATATGCCCTTGTTAAATGTGTGTGTGCTTTTTGATGCCTGTGTCTAATTTCTTTGCTTCTTTCTTCCCCTTCCTGCTTTCAGAAGGTTGCCTGGATCCTGGCACATGTGCTGCAGAAATCCAGTGCTCTTTGTATGTGCCATTCTCTCCTTCCTCTAGTAGGAGATGCTCGCAGATCATATATTATCCTCACCATCTCCTTCTGTCTAGTTCTTTACCTTTAACTGCCCCATAAAGCCTCTAAATCAAACCATTTTCTCTGTTGGCCAATGCATGGATGGCCCTCAGCCTTTCTGTCACACCAAGCCTATTTCTTCTTTCTGTCCCTCTTCCTCCTTCTCCTCCTGCATCAGCTATTCCCTTCCCTCCGCTCCTTCTTTTTTTATGTATCTCCTTGCTCTAATAAAAGTTTGACTGTCTTGGTCATTGATGAACATTATCAAACACCAGCTATGCATAACCTCCTCCCATGTTCCACTATTCTTCAGCTTTTCACTGATTTAGAAAAGTTCTCCTTTGTCATCCCCAAATTGAGTGAATGATTCCGATTTTGAGTGCTTTTATTTCTTTGGCTACTTCCCTTTCAGAATTGAACACACAGCCTAGCATAGAAGAACTTAGCATTTATTTTACAGTAAAAAGTGTATGATTATTTGAAAAATGATTTTGCTATACAGTCCTGATTGGCCTGGAATTTGCAGTGTGGACCAGATTGTAGACTGGTCTTGGACTTTTTGCAATCTTTCTGACATTATAAATTTTTGAGTGGAGGAAGGATAACAAAACAAAACAAAAAGTTTGCAAAAATATTATTGCGTTTACTTTGTCTTAGCAATTGATATTCATTGGCAAAAAAAATGTGAGTTTTCTCCAATGGAGTCCCACTGGGTATATTAGCCACACTTCTGGGCAGTTCCCATGGCCAGGAGTAGTTGTCTAAAGCAAAACAAACTCAATGGTATTTTTGTAGACTTTTAGTCTCATTTTTCTTTGATTATTTTTGTCTTATTAGTCTTTTGATTGTTTATTTTGATTTCTGTTTTTTATGCTTTGTGTGTTCCTTGGTTTTGTTTTGTTATTTTGTTTTAAAGAGAGAGGGAGAAAAAAAAACCCACAAAGTTGAGTAGGTCTGGAGTATGGAGGTAGAGAAGATCTGAGAGGAACTGGGGTAGGGGAAAAACATACAAAGTGTATTATATAATTTTTTAATAAAAAGGTTGTCATTAAGTAAGAAAGAAAGCAATTGATTCATGAAGATGATTGGCAGCAAACATAATATAATGTCATTGAGGTCAACATAGGAGAGGCCAATCACTTGTCACTGACTGTGTCCTTTCATATGAATGTAAGATGTAGCAAGTTCTATTTTGTTGGGGTGGAATACAGAGATTTGTAATGGGGCTCCGCAGCAATGGTAGGGCTAGTACTTAGATGAAGCAGTTGAAGAAAACATGGACAGTTGTGCCTGCTGGACTCATGGGTCTAATGGACTTTTAGTTGATGTGGGAGTCCCCTCTGTGTTCTGTGATTATCATTAATAAGTAAAGAAACTGCTTTGGACCTATAGCAAGGCAGAACTTAAGTAGACTAAATGCTGGGAGAAAGAAGGGTGGTGTTAGGGAGATGCCATGGAGCCACTGCCTCAGTCAGACATGCTGAAACTTTAGCTGGTAAGCCACTGTCACGTGGCGATACAAAGATTAATAGAAATGGGTCAAATTAATATGTAAGAGTTAGTCAATAAGAAGCCAGAGCTAATGGGCCAAGCAGTGATTTAATTAATACAGTTTCTGTGTGATTATTTCGATTCTGGGTGGCCGGGACAAACAAGCAGCTCCTCCTATATTTAGTTAAGAAGTAACTCTAGATGAGCTAAAAGCTCTTGTTTAGAACCAAGCTTTAGTTGATTCTCCTGCGCTTTGCCAGAAAAGGAAGGCCTCAGGACCTCATCTCTCAATATTGTGCTTTCTCAGTTGGCATTCTGAATTACATTACCAGAACAGCAGTGAGGCTTGACCTCCAGAATTTATGACATTCTCCTGAATGACTGTGACTGTTTCTCAGCCTTCCCTTCATTATCCTGATAAAAAGATTTCCCTGAAGCTGTCATTGCTCTCTTAGGTTCTATGTCAGTTTAACATAGAAATTAGAAACTCAGTAGTTGGACAGAGGAGAGTGAGGTTCTGTGGTGACCTGGATGGTGCATGAATGCATGGTCCACTGAATGGTAGGAAGACTAGAATTCCTCCCACTTTTCCTCTTCTCCTCTTGCTTCTCCTCCTCCTCCTTTGTTCTTCCTCTTTTCTCCTCCCCTTCTTCTTTTGTATATAGGGTCTCATTATATAGCCCTGGCTAGCCTGGAACTCACAGAGCTCCACCTGCCTCTGCTTCCTGGGTGCTGGGATTAAGGGTGTGTGTGTGTGTGTAACCTACCACAACCTCAGATTAAAACTCATTTAAAACATTTCGATGACTACATATACTATTGGACAGTGTGTTTCAGTACTGACATTAAATAGGGAGTTACCATAAGGGGCTTTCTGAATGTCCTCTTTCCTTGTCTTTACTTACACCATATATCTTGGCCTATATCAAATGTATTGGTGGGGTAGACCTGATATTTTATGTCACATCTGTTCATGATTTAGTTAGATTAGGAGACTGAAAAGTATCAATATTAATTCATCTGAATTGTCACTATTATAACAATGGCTTGTATGCTGTTACCTAGTACTTTTGCAAAAGGCTATTTTTTCATGGTTACTATTACTTTATTATAAGCTCTCCTGAGTGGTAATCTAGTCTAAATCCGGAAAAAACAGCCTAAGACACAAAGTCAAAGCAGTGCATTTCAATGTTCCCTAGCGGAGAAAGTCACTAAACACTGTGACAATTTAATAATTTAATTTCCTTTTGAACAATCATCACAGTCTAGTAATATTTTAATATTCATCAGCAATATTTATGAATAACTAATTTATTTGTTTAAGTGATTTAAGCTTTCTCTATGTGATTTGTGTCACATTAACTCATAAAGAAGCTGTATTTTTGCTGAACACGATGGGACACATCTTCAATCCTGGCACTCAGGAGGCAGAGGCAGGAGGATTCCAGAGAATTTGAAAATCTGTGTAGGGAGTTAAAGGCCAGCCAGAGTTTCCTGGCCATGAAGACCTGTCTCAAACAAACAAGTTATATTTTTAAAAATGAAAATAAACCTATGGCATGTTAATTTAATTCAGTACAAAACAAAATTATGCTATGAGAAAATAGTTTAGGAACATATCTGTTGCATTTCAATAAGGGTCTTGTCAAACAGAAGAAACAGAAACAGAAGCTTGTGATATTTAATGTTACATATTAGCAATAATTTTAGAAAGTTGTAACTCAAAATCATATAGGAGCATTCTGTTGAAGACTAAAACATAAAGGTAGACATGCCTTTTGTATGAAATGTAGATGGCAGAGAAGACTGGAGATTCAGAATCTTTGCAACTTGGATTTTTTAGGTGTGATGTGTAATTCTTCCATTCAGTCCCTCGCTTGTGAAGCCTTCCATTTTAGAACACAGTGTCCGTTAAACAGCAGATGTGTACGTGCAAGGGTTTGTTTAACTTAAAGAGATATAACATCTTACAAGTTCTCCAAACAAAGATGGCTGGTTCAAAGTTCCCTGGCCAGTGGTATGTACACTGAAGCAATCAGCACGGCTCTGGTGATGCTCTGTTAAAGTGTCACTATGCGTGGGCTTCAGGGTTTGCTTAGAGAAGCAGCAGTAACCTTGACTCTCTTTACAGGGTTCCAGGTGGATTAGTCTGAGACCCACATTCTTTCATTTTGTCAGCTGCAATGTTTGCCTGGAGGTAATGCAATTTGACTTCAGGTTACTTTGGTTCATGCTGCTGGTTTCTTTGTCGGATGATCTTGTGTGTGCTTTTTCTTGATGCTCTGTTAATTTCTTTTTTTCTTAGGGCTCAGTTTTATTCAGTGTATTCAACTAGATGTATGATAGCCTGAGACAATTGGTAGGGAGCATTGTAAACAGCAGGTTTAGGTCTGTGACTTCATGAGGTTAAGCTTCTTCTTAGGTGATTTCTTAGTTGCTGAAATAGAAATAGACCTTGATTCTCATGCAAACCATAAGCATTGTTATTAATTAGTCACCAAAGAATTATGTTCCCAAGAAAGCATTAAAGACAGTTGAGCCTGAACCCATCACATTCCATTCAATAGGTGCTTGATGGGTAAGAACATCTTCAAAAAGCACTTTCAGGTCTCCCCCCATGGTGAGTCCTCAGCTTTCTTCTATGGCTTCTGAAAGATCAATTTACATTCCCACTTTATAGTGTGTAACCAAGTCCCAATCATTGTCATCCCCCATTTTACCCTTCCTTTCACATGCCATAAAAATAAACTCTTATTTGACATTTGTGTCAGCCTATGCATTTTTGTGAGGTATGAGCATTAGCTGGCAAATCTTCATGCTTGTCCATGGATTATCTATGTATTTTCTTTTTCTTTTTTTTTTAACAGCTGCACATGCATGAGGTACAGATGACAGCAATTGGGACAATCTGTGTCTAAACTGATGTCGTTGGTCCTGTGAAGCCATCATGTATTTTATTTTTAAAACTCTAGTTTTTCACAATTTCCTGTACATTGATTATATTCCCTCTCCATTATCCTCTCTATTCTCCCTCCCATTATTAACTATTATAAATGAATACAAGGACAGCAGAAGGTCACTAGACTTCTACTTCATAAACAACCATGTTTTCATGCTGGTTCTACAACTCAGCAATATTTTAATTTTGGAAATGTTTGTTCTTTTTGAGGATTTAATGTTGACTTTGGTGTTGTTAAAAATAATTTTATTCAGCAATCTACAAGTTATTTTGTTATATAACAGTATAATATCATTACAAAATCCTATAAGATTTTGAAATAAAAGATTGGGCAATACCTATTTAATTTAATAATGAATATCACATTTTGAACAAAAGATAATACTCAAATATTATATGTACTCACTCATAAGTGGCTTTTAAACATAAAACAAACAAATAAAAAAAAACCAGCCTACAATTCACAAGCCCAGAGAACCTAGACAACAAGGCATACATGGATCTACTGCCCAGGGAAGGAGAAAAAGACAAGAGCTCCTCAGTAAACTGGGAGTGTGGGGATCATGGAAGAGGGTAGAAGAGGAGGGTAGAGGAAGGGAAGGGAGTAGAGAAAAAATATAGCTCAATAAAAACAATAAAAAATCAATACTCATTCAAACAGGTGATTTCTTTTTGTGAAATTAAAGAAGTTTCAAAATATATAGCATTAAGTCATATTTAATACACTTTTTTTTCTCACAACATTAGGGATGGAACCTGAAGCCTTCTACACGCTAGACAAGTGTTCTACTTTGAGCTATGCATTATCCTTTAAAATACATTTAACTAAACATAATATTGAAGAGTAAAACCAAATAAAAGTCAGAAAATTCAGGTGTGAATTTTCCACATAGAAGGGTCACATGCCATTTCACACTGGAATCAGTAAGTTGATCTATAAAATTCTGGGGTAGCATTGTTGTAGGTTAAATGTATTGATTTTCTTACAAGAAGAGAAAAGAGGAGAAAATTGATTGCTTTTCTAGGAGGAAGTTTTAAAAAATAATTCAGCAAGCAGTCTCACTCATTTAACAAATATTTATTAAATATCTAGTATTTTACTCAATAGAGGTAGAGAGAGAATCAAGACAGGTAAAGTAGCATGAGAAGCTTCTCAGTGGTAAGAGAGAGAAGTTAGGTACACTGAAGACCTTTGAAAAGCAGGATGGACATTTAGACTATAGCTGTAATGGCCAAGAATCTTAATTATGAGATTTTCATTTTTGAAATTGAACAATATGATCTTAGTGTTCAATGGGATTTCTTGGTTATGATAGTTTTTCAATGACAGTTCACTTTTAATCACAAAGTCAATCAAAACGAATGTCAAGAGTTTGTCTCATTTCTTAAAGCACCTCTGACCTCACATTCTTGTTCAGCCTGACGCTGTGTTCTTGGTTTTTAACACATAGGGAAGCTGAAAAAAAATCAGCGTTTGTCGTAGGGTAGAGATTGTGTGACTCCTAGACACCAGCAGAGTGGAAGGCTTTAGAGTGCTAATTTTGAAGACAAATTGCCAGAGTTTATACCCAAACCTACTACTTGATAGTTATGGATGCTTAAACTAACTAAACCACTTCATCCAGGGCTTGAGGCTCCTCATAGGCTAAGTGTACTTAATAAAATAATAGTGCCTGCTTTGATTATAAGGATCAAGCATATGCCTATGTGTAGAGTGCTTAGGAAAGGTCACAGGAAATGCCATACAGAGTATTTTTTTTTGCAAAGGCTTTTTTTTCCCCACTCACCAATATCCCACCTGGTTCCAAATCTAAGGAACTAGGTAGTGTTTAGACAGTAGGGAAAATATTTATATTTTATAATATTTTATAGAAATCAAAATTATAGAAAAGGCTAGATAAAGCATCTGGCTCAGGATCTGTCTTTGATCAAGGAAAAAAAAATCAAGATCCCAGAATGTCGAGTTGCATCTATATGAGGCCTTTTGATCACATCCACATGAAAATGTCATAATGGGATCCTCAACTGTGTATAATTAATATGCTAACAAGAACACGCAAAGAAGTAGAAAGTTAACTGGAAGTGAGACTCCAAGATACAGCTTCCATGATGTCATTCATGACAGGGAGATGATGTAGCTTCTTTGGGGGAACCCTACGTTCCTCTAAGTCAGTGGTTCTTAACCTTCCTAGTGCTGTGACCCTTTAATACAGTTCCTCATGTTACGGTGACTCTCCCAAATATATATATGTTTTTCGAGACAGGGTTTCTCTGTAGCTTTGGAGCCTGCGCTGGAACTAGCTCTTGTAGACCAGGCTGGTCTCGAACTCACAAAGATCCGTCTGCCTCTGCCTCCCGAGTGCTGGGATTAAAGGCGTGCGCCATCATCGCCCGGCCCCCCCAAATATTTTTGTTGCAACTCCATAACTGCAATTTTGCTACTGTTAGGAATTTCAATGCAAACATCTGACATGCAGGATATCTGATATGCAGTCTCTAAAGGGGTCACAATCCACAGGTTGAGAACAACTGCCCTAAATCATCTTCCCTCATACTTTGTACATAAACCAAATGAATTCATTGTTTTGTTTAAAAAATAAAAGTTGCATTCTTGTCTAATATCACTTTAAGCAACCCTGAATTGAGCAGGCAAAATGTGGACTTTCTGGATTGTTTGAGCCCCACGGGATTCAGTACAAAATATACCAAGAGGAACGGGGATCCAACAGCTTTGACTTAGTCAAGCTCCAGCTGGAGAGAAGAAAAACCTTGTGTAAGCAAAGCTCAAGGTTCTTGTTTTTGAGTTTACCATGATGAAACTCAAGTCAGACCCCCACCATTCTGCAGGAGACATGTGTCGTAGGTTTTATACTACATACTATATATATGTATATATTATAATAGTAAAGAAAACTGTTGCTTCTAGGAAAAATATTTCAAAATACATTTAAAAAATTTCTCCTATAAAGATCTTGTTGTTGTTGGAGGTTAAGTGTTTAATTGATCATCAGACAATAACTGTCTTGTCACTGTCTTGTTTAATGGCATATTTGAAATGGCAAAGACCTGTTTTAGAGACAAATATATATATATATATATATATATATATATATATGTAAGTATTTGTAGGCAGCTGTAAAGATCTTCCGCATGTGCACATTTATAAGGGTCTGTGAGGCATATTGAGGATGCTGGGATTTGATTTGAGTTACTCTCTTGTTCTTTCAGTCACTGATCAAATATTTACTGTGCCTTTACTGTCTAGGAGCCCACCACTTATCAGGAGAATTTTGTCTCTTGATTTTTGGGCTACTTCATTGATTGTTGTTGTTACTTATGCTGCAAACTCATTACCATAGGGCTGAAGAGATGGCTCAGCAGTTAAGAACACTGGCTACTCTCCCAGGGGTCCTGAGTTCAATTCCCAGCAACCACATGATGGCTCACAACCGATCTGTAATGAGATCTGGAGCCCCCTTCTGGTGTGTAGGCAGAACGCTGTATACAAAATAAATAAATCTTTAAAAAAATACTCGTTACCATAATAATTTAAATTGTGAGAGTTAAAAAGACCACTTTTTTAAAGGTTTATTGTATATTATCTCACGTATATTAATCTTTAAAATGATATCTAATAGGATTGTTGTGTTTAGTCCTAGTCAATTAGATATGATATAGTGTCTTGACTTTGCCTGATTCTCTGATAATTGAGTGGTATAAAATTTGGCACTGTCAGAGATTGAACCTAAGGCCTTGTGTATGCAAGGCAAGAGTTGTATTACTTATCTACCTTCCCAGCTGTAGACACTGTTTTTAGAGAATTATGGTTTCACAACACAACTGGGCAAAGATGTAGAGATTCCCATATTCTCTCTGTTCCTGCCCCCTCTACCCCCGTACTTGTACAATAGCCTTTTATTCAGTACTGGGAAGTCAGTTTAGGGCTTTGAACAATATTCTCACCTTTTACATTTTTTTATTCACAATAATTACCCTGAAATGTAATTATTTAATTACACAGGTCTGAATTTAAACACAAAACTGTTAGATCCAGGATCTTACTAAGTTCCCCATGTTGGGATTTTAACTCTGTAGCCCTGGCAGGGCTGGAACTCATAATCTTTCTGATTCAGTCTTCAAACAGTTCGAGTTACAGGACTGGCCACCAAGCCCAGAAGAGTTCATTTTCAGTACTGTGCATTCTGTGTGCTTGGGTAGACTACATATGCCCATCATTCTGAAATATGAAGTAGCTACACTGTACTAAGAACCGTCAATTTTGTCTGTTTATCTTTCTTTCCTTCCTAACTCGTGGTGAATGCTGATGGTGGTTTTGCCTCCCTAATGTTTTCCATTTCCTTAATGTTATGCTGTATGTAACCTTTTCATATTGGCTTCTTAGAATTAAAAATTTAAAATTAAATTTAAATTTCCTCCATGCCTTTTCATAGAATGACAACTCATCTGTTTCTAGTGCTAAATAATATATCCATAAGCTATATGGATATATTATAGTTTTTTCCTATCTACATATTAAAAGACAGCTTGGAGCTGGGCATGATGGTTCCCACATATAATCTCAGTATTTGGGAGGCAGAGGCAGGAAGATTGTCATGGGTTTGAATTTCCTAGTCTATGGAGTAAGATTATATATGTAAACCAACAAACAGTATCTTGTTTCCAGGCTTGACATTTAGGTCTAAATGTTTTATAGCATCTGTACAAAGTTTTTCATGGAGCTAAGCTTCTGTTTCTTTTGGGTAATCAGCAGGGGTGGGACTTAGAGATCATATGGTAAGGTCTTAGCTCTTGGTTACATGTGACATGGGATGCCTTTCCTCACTGCTCAGTTGCCATCCTTACATCTTTGATACGGTATCTGTTAAGGTCTTCATCCTATATTTTATAAAGTTGGTGTTTCCTTATTGCTAAGTCTTAAGATTCAGATACACAATTTTTTGTTTGTTTACGTTACTGAGCAAGATCTTGCAATGAAGTCCTGACTTTCTTGGGCCTCATTATGTAGACTATGCTGGTCTCAAGCCAACAGAGATCCACCTGCTTCTGCTTTCTGAGGACTGGAATTAAAGGGATGTACCAGCATGTCTGGCTGATTACATGGTTTTAGTAGTAATTCTATGTTTTTCCTTACACCTAAGGCCCAGGAAAAATCATGGAAGGGGAAGAAAAGGCTGTTAGAGCCAGAACCAGGATGCCTGTTGCTAGATAGTATTCCTTAGAGATAACATGGAAGACACACCTATGGCAACTCAATAATAAACTTGCCTGAATAAGACCAATATGATGACAACACCAGTTCACATGACAACAGAAATGGAAGAAATTCTAAAAGATCCCAAATCTTGATGACAGGTGACCAATGGTTGCTGAGAAGGAGAGAATCAAGTTTTCATAGGGACAAACTCCCAGATAGGTTGTTCAGTCGCTGGACATATGTACATGCAGGCAATGCTACATGAACTGAATAGGTTTCAGTCCGTGTGTGTGTGTGCGCGCGCATCACACACCAATAATAAAGAAGAGGCCATCAATTTGGGAGGAGGAATAGAAGGGGTAAGAGGATGGATAGAGGGATGTGAATAATGTAGATGCAGTGTTCAGTTATGAAGTTCTCAAAAAATTACAAAAAAATTATTTTTTTCTCCTTCCTTCCTTTTTTTTTTTTTGAGACAGGGTCTTTTTGTATAGTCTTGGCTATCCTGGAAGTCACTATGTAGGTCAGACTGGCCTTGAACTCACAGAGATCTGCCTTCCTTTGCTTCCCAAGTGTGGGAATTAAAGAAATATTCCACTGTGCCTGGTTAAAACAAAAATTCTTATTATAGATTTGTGCCTATAGATATCTCTTTTGGAGTGGAAGCTAATGTAAATGGCATAATCTTTTAAATTTTAAATTCTATTGTCAATTTTTGGTATGTAGGAAAGTAATGAATTCTTACATCCTAAAAATTTTCTGTAATTGCTTATAATGTGAAGAGATTTTTTTTCTTTGGTTCTTCAAGATTTTCCAAGAAAATAAAGATATTTTAATTTATTTTGCAATTTGTACCGATTTCCCCTTTCCTATTGTGTGCTAGGTCTCCAGTAAAATAATGAAAGGAACATGAACAGCCTAGGTTCCGGACAGGTTCTTTTTCTTTCATAACACAAATTCATTTCTTTTCTGAACCTGTTGAAGTAGAGATGTTTCATTTTATTATACTCCTGGCATGCTTTCAGGACTTTTAGATATATCAAAACAAATTAATACCTTCAATTTATAGCTGAGGAAACTGGGCACAAAGTTACCTTGTCCAATAACAAAGGCCAATTCATGGTTGAGGGAAGCTCATACTCAGCATTCCAAGTGTTGATCACTTCGCTATCTTAATCCAGAAGTAAGTGTGAGACTTAATTCTCCGAATTAGTCACTGTCTTGTATTAAGTGAGAGACTGCTTTATTGCAATTATCACTACAGCTTTCCAGAGCTGCAAACTGTCACCCACACTATAGAATGACAGGGACTCCTTGTTGACTCTCTCCAGGTGCAATCTCCTGGTTGATACACAACTGCTGGACTCAGCAGGTCTCCTCTCCCTAATCCAGGCTAGTCCTTGGAAGGCATTTGTATGTGTGGACTTTCTGTAATTCATTTGCCCAGAGTATACTTTTCAACGGACATAGTTCACTCTCTGTCAATGAGTGTTGTGGAGGGTATTTGTCATCCGCTTGGACTTTGCAGATTTTCTATGATAAAGGATTACAGCGCAACTCTCAGGTCAGTGGCCTTTGGAGGTGGATAAGCTGGTGTTGAGAATTACGGAATGTATTCATTCTGTAATACATCCAGTTGTATCTGCTGGAACCTTCTTATACATTAGAGGCATTTGCAACCATTAGAGATGACTGTTAAGTGTGAAGTATAAAGACTATTTTTATACAATATCAAAATTTAAAAGTACTCTGAATAAATGGAAGTGTATATTGCTTGTAACCGGCATTCATATCCTCCTGCCTTGCATTATTGGTTTTGTGTGTATGTGTGTTTCCCCCCTTATTTTGCTTTTAATTTATAAAATCCTTGAAGGAGTTAATGCCACTATATATGTGTGTGTGTGTGTGTGTGTGTGTGTGTGTGTGTGTGCGCGTGTTTTTCATAAAGGCTTAAAACTTTTTCTCTACAGCACAAACTGGAGAACAGATTTTAGACTCTTTGCCCAAATCCAATGACTGTACCTATCAGTCATAGTCTTTGCACATGATATTTACTTTTTAGGGTCAAGTTATGTAGACACAGTCACCAAGACAGATTCATGTTATTGGTTAGTAATGAAGTGACTTGCCTTGCTAACTAGGTTAATTGATTGATACTCTGCGGATTTATCTTCTGGTGACTCATACGACCTACAAAATACGATGGAAGCTCATTGGATTTCCTATCCAGGTTAATCTGGTTTTCACTGTGTGAACAATAGGTACAACCAATTAATTACACCTTAGTGAGCTCTCACAATGTTTAAATATAGTTGGCCCCATTGCGTACTGTTGGTGACAGACAAAGTAATGTAGGCTCTCTAATGTCTTCAAGGTCCACCTGAGATAATAGAATCTGTTCTGCATACCGAGTTCATAGCACATGCACCAAGCCTCTGTTCCCCACATCTGCATCCACACTCTTGCAGTTTTCTTATTGCCCCACATCTGCTTCTTTTCTTCAGGCTCCTTGGCCCATCCTCCACCCCAAGTCCTCTAACCTGTAGAACTGAGGGTTCCAACTTCAGCACTCAACTCTTCATTGTGTGTACACTTTTCCTGAGTGACCAGGACATTTCTAAAGGAAAATTCTCCTTTCTTCTCTTAAAAATGGAGGGTTTTGAGTAATGAGAATAATAAAATGTCAAAATTGTACTCAGTTTCTGAGACCTTGATAAAGTGGGTTTCTGATCTCTTAGACTATAGAACTTTCTCATTTCCTTGTGTGGATAACCTGTAAGACAGTGTGGCCACTGGGGTACTGCTTTGCTTTGTTACAGATACACAGTGTTATTTCTTCCGAACACTGTTGAAATAAGACCCAGTGCTGGCCTCAGTCTGCTTTCTTAAATAGCAGGGATGATAATGTTGGTTAAATTGTACTGAATGTTTGGTCTGGGAAGATGGCATAGTAGCCAACAACACTTGTTGTGCAAGAGAGAAAACTTGGGTTCAAATCCCCAGCACTGGGGATGGATAGAAGGAAGGATAACTGGGGCTTGTAGGCAGCCAGCCTAACTGTAGGTTCAGCGAGAGTCCATGTCTCAAAGGAACAAAGTCAAGAATGATAGAGCAGGACATCTGATGCCCTCCTGGGCCTCTGTAATGCAATGAGCATGTGTGCATACCTACACACACGATGTGTGCATATGCCACATACATGCATACATGTATATACTACATGCATAGACACAAGAAATTTTTTAGTTTAACATGTGCTGATATTCTTCACACTCAATGTGCACCACCACCTAGTGAATCCTTGTAGACATTCCATTATAATTATCCCTAAGAATCAGGAGAGAGTCATGGCACAGTGACAGAGTAATTTACTGGTTCCCACCTAGTGAGTAAGTGATAGAGCTGGCATTTGAACTTGGAAAGCCCTTTCCCGTGTCCATGCTTAGCAAATGAGTAAGAGGTCTCAGGCAGCACTGACAAGAGAGGATGAAGATGTGTGGGAAGTACAGGAGATGCTGCATCGTCACTTGAACGAGTGAGTTGGATGAAGACAGGATGTGCACAGCATTTCTGTGGGGTGGCCTTGCACCTGCCGAAGAAAGTCTCTCAATCTGTAGAAAGGCAGCTCCCCTTAGACCTAGACGGAGAGGGGAGGGCCTTGGGCTTCCCATAGGGCAGGGTATCCTGCCCCATCTTAAGGAAGTAGGGGGAGGGCGGTGGGGTAGTGGGGGAGCGGGAGGGCCAGGAACAAGGGGAGTAAATGTAAATTTTTCTTTCAACAATTAAAAAAAAAAAAGAAAAAAAATAATAAAAAAGAAAGGCAGCTCCTTCCAGTGCCGAGCACCCTGTTTTCCTCCTGCTCACCCCCTTTGCTGCGCTTGCCTTGTATTTACCACCCCAGGCCACGCTGCTTCTGTGGTAGCGGGCGGTACTGTATTCCAACATTCCACAGATGTTTCACTTAACTGGCTTAGTTTGAACGGTAATCCTCAACACAACCAGAGCGAAAATGTGCTCAAACAAGCTCAAACCCCATCTTCTTATGTGGGAAGCATCTGTGGGCTTGTCACCTGGAATTAAAATTTGGAAAGGCTATTCTTTCTCTGTATCTACTAGCAGTGACAACCCAATAAAGCAAAAGATATGCCAAACACTTATAACAAAGTAGTCCACGACTGAAAAAAGGTATTTCATATGCACATATGTGTGCATGTGTGCCATGGGGGGGCTGTCAGACAACTTGAGGAGTCAGTTCTTCCCTCACCTCAGTCCCAGGGATCGAGTGCAGGTTGTTAGGCTTTGTGGCAGGCGCCTTTGCCCACAGTTCTCTCTCAATATCCCCCACGACTGTTCTAGAAATAGTAGAGTTATGTAAAGGAGTGGATTCTATTTTGGATCCATAGTGAGACACCCCCCAAAAAGTAGATGTGGCAACTTTAAAGAAATCAAATTCATTATTGGCTAACACACAAAAACGTAGAAATTGTATGAAAGTGTAGCTCTTTATGTGCTGTGAGGACAGGTGCTCATGAAGGCCAGACTTTTGGATCCCTTTGGAGCTAGAGTTAAGGGAGTTGCTTTGTGTGGATGCTAGGAACCAAATTTGGCCCTTCTGCAAGAGCAGTTTATGCTCTTAGCTGCTGAGCATCTCTCCAGCCCCATACACAGTATAATGTTTAAGTTAAAATATATTTATCTTTTCAAAGGTTCTTCATTTTATTATGGCGAGAACTTTAAAAATTCTCTTTTATCTTTTAAAAATCTATCCTAAGCAGGTTGTGTTATATATTTATTGGTTTATATGTATAAATAGCAGCAGCAGGTCAAGAAGAGGAGGCTGTGAATTTATAGGCATTAGGAGGACATGGGAAGGGTGAGGAGAGGGAATGAAGAGATGATCTGAGTATATATTTTTTCTTTTCTTTTCTTTTTTTTTTTGAGATGGGGTTTTTCTGTAGCTTTGAAGCCTGTCCTGGAACTAGCTATTGTAGATCAGGCTGATCTCAAACTCACAGAGATTCACCTGCCTCTGTCTCCCGAGTGCTGGGATTAAAAGCATGTGCCACCACTGCCTGGCTTATTTTTTCTTTTTTTTTAATTGATTTTTATTGAGCTTTACATTTTTCTCTGCTCCCTTTCCTGCCTTTACCCTCCCTTTCAACCCTCTCCCAAGGTCCCCATGCTCCTAATTTACTCTTGTCTTTTTCTAATTCCCATGTAGATTAAATTCATGTATGTCTCTCTTAGGGTCCTCATTGTTGTCTAGGTTCTCTGGGATTGTAGTTTGTGGGCTGATTTTCTTTGCTTTATGTTTAAAAACTGCTTAGGACTGAGTACATGTGATAATTGTCTTTCTGGGTCTGGGTTATCTCAAAATGGTGTTTTCTAGCTCCATCCATTTGCCTGCAAAATGATCTTCTTATATTTTAATTGAATGAAAAAAAAATCTGTCAATGTTATGTTCTTTAACATCAATGTGCTGTGCTATTGCACAGCGGATCTTCCTGTTCCTATCTAACTTTAATGTAACAGCCGTTGACCTACCTTGCCTGGTCCTTGGCTTTCTGCATCTCTCCCCATCTCCTGTAACTGCCATTCTACTCTATGAAATCAACTTTCCTGAATCCACACATGAGCAGATCATGAACCCCCTGTCTGCCTGTGCCTTAAAGTAACAACCCCCAGTTCCTTTCGTGGTTTCTCAAAAGACAGGACTTCATTCTTCGGCTGAATACTGTTTGTGGGGGTCACAGATACACTAGTGCTTTGTTGCCTGGGCTGTAACCAGTGTCATTTTTTTCCTTCAGATTCTGTTGTATCTTCAACCGCCTGTCTTCTTGCTTGGAATTTTACAGAGAAGGTTCAAAGCATCTATGGCATTCCGGGGGCTCTGAGAACAAAGAATAAACAAATCGCCAGACACAGGGTTCACCTGCACACCATTTCGGAAGAAGGAACACATCGCCTTTCCTCGGGAATTTTCACCATCAACAGCCAGGGATGTAACTTTGCCGATGCCATACTTCTGAGGGACTATCAGAGGACAGTCATACTGTTGGTTTTTAAATACCAGGAATCGAATTCAGAGCCCTGTGCATGCCAGGCAAATGTTCTACCCCTGAACTATACCCCAGGGCCCTAATTTATAATCCGTTCTATACACTGGTTTGGGTCTTAGATGTGTTACTAAATCTCTCTCATTCTATCTCAACCTTGGCTTTATAAAACCAGACAATGATGATGTCCTGAGATAAAGTCCTCAGAGGGAACGGGTGCACTGATGTGCATAAGTACCGTTAAGAGCGACACAGTCAGGCATTTTACTAATTTTTGTTAAATACATTACAATCCCTGGCATCGCCCCCCCCCACATCCTCAGTGCTCTGTGGAGTCACTGGGGTTACTGTACTTCCTGAGGAATATGAAGGCTCTTGAGATGCAAATATTCACACTCTTCCACATGCAAACTAACAGAATAGGAAATAGTTACAAGTATAAAATAGTTACAATTTAATAAACCATACAAACTGAAGAGCTATGACTAAGGATGAACACAAAATGATAACTACACTAACAATCTAGGACTGGAGGAGAGAACTAAAGATGCCCTTCAAAGGTGGGAGCATTTGCACAGTCTACATGGGAAAGCCATCCTGTCAGCAGACCTTGTGGTCTGGAAATGAACACACAGACTGGGGGAAAAGGAAGCACCTTATACATTGCTTACCTAATGGGGTGTTTTACATCTTGTTGATTTGCAAAAAAAGTTACAATATGGTGAATAATGGAATTTGTTAATGAGAGAGAAATAAAGAATTATGCCATAGAGATCGTTTCTTCATTTCTTTTTCATCCTTATACCCATCAATTCCAGCAACAGTTGGAGCATGTACAGTGTGTCAGCCCCGTACTAGCCAGCAGGGGTGCTGCAGTGACAAGTGAGTGCTGCTTCCTGGGATTTTATAAATTAGTGCAATCGGATTACAGACATTGTGAGTGCCAAGGAAAGAGACTTGGCGCTTACTTAATGAGTAATGGGGAATCATCAAGGCATGCTTTCAAAAAAGTGGCGTTTTAGGGTTTTTCCGAGTCGATAAGGACTGGAGATGTGGACATTGTTTCTGAGCTGAGGGGATTGGAAGTGAGAGCTTGAATCAGAGCAGGGCCAATGTCCTGGGCATAAAGATAAATAGGCGGTTGGATCAAAACCATTTAAGTAAGTAAAAGTATATGATAGATCAAAATATTTAGGTTAAGTCACTCCAAAGCTACGGAGATGGGTGACATGGAGAATTAAGACATCATATGCCAAATAGCTCTTCCCCTCCATGCTCAGGGATATTTTGAAATATGGGCTAGAAAGATCCTAAAAGTCTGAGGGAGTAGACATTTTCAGTAAAACAGCATTTTCAGACTTGAGTGAAGTTGTACAAAGGAACTCCCAGCATCTGGGACTGCATGCAAAGGCTTGCACAGGTCAAGACATGTATGGGGGAGGGTTCATGAAGCCTCACCTCTACCTGAAGATCTATTGATTCAGGGAGGCTTGGGCATGCAGGTGCTGAAACACTAACCATGATCCTCTAGATGATCCCACACCTATGCACATGTAGGCAGCACTAAGTGGACTCAGTGGGTATTTAGGGGAGTGGGGGATGGGGGAGAGAGAACACAAAGTTCAGAGAGAGAGAGAAAGAGGGTAGGATAGAGAAGAAATGGCAGGGGAGGGAATGGGGAATTAAAACATGTTATGTATGTGTATTAATATTAATGTGTGTATGTGTGTGTGTGTGTGTGTGTGAGAGAGAGAGAGAGAGAGAGAGAGAGAGAGAGAGAGAGAGGAGATGCTGGGGTTGGAACTCAGGGCCTTGCACATATTCTATGACTATGCTCTATGCTCAACATGTTTTCATCAATTCAATTCTATCCTATTCATTTTCCCTACCTAAAAACTATCGCAACACATGGGCTCACTTCATGATTGTGTGAAAACTGTCCTAAAGCTAGTTGGGAATTGAAATGTTATTGCAGTACTATAAGTATTTTTGGGAGTAAGGATCTTGTAGAAGAAAAGTCAAGGTGGCTAGAGATCTTAGAGTAATGATTTAAAAAAACATGTTTGCGTTAACAGAACACACAACTTAATTCAGAATCTTTAGGGTATAAGCAGAGCATCCCTCAGCACGAGAGTCAGTTAAGTTAGATAGCCACTCCCTGGTGTGTGGATAACAAAGGACATTAGAAATAGCTATATTTGAAACATGTACATTGTGATTAAAATGAGTAAATATGTAAAGATATGACGAAGCGAATTTTATTACTTAGTGAAAGTATTGTCAACCATGTCTGTCTTCCTCATTCTTGCAGGTGCACTTCTAATAGGATGTTTCAGTACTTATAGCTTTATGTGACACTGAGCATGAACCAAAGAGCCACATCTGGGCTGGTGTCGTAACTGCCACTTTAATTTTACTGATGAAGGAACAAGTGCATACGTCTGGCGAGGGGCCATAATCTTGTTTCTCTCTGAGAAATGGCTTTATATTTAGGGGGCTGAGAAAGTCCTATTTAAATTTCTGCAGCACCACTTTTTCCCTACTCAGCGAAGTAGATTACCAAAGAATGTGTGTCAAATGGTGTTGTTCTGAGATTTAGACTTGGGTGGAGAGGGCAAAGAAGGCACATTGTAGTCCCCAGCATTCGGGTGATGGATGTAGCAGGGTAGAGCACTGAACTAAAGAGACCTCAGTATGCCTAATGGCCAGAATGTTTTTAGCCTCTTTAGTTGGTCAGGAGTGAAGTAAGACAGCTCAGCCTCTACCCTATCTATCCATTTACCTCTACCCTTCCCGCTAACCATGCAAGTACTCTTTGCGTTCTAATGAGATGATGTGAAATTGTTCACAGCTGCCTACTACATGTGCAGGTATCTCTTCATTGGTCAAGTTAAACTGGCAATCAGTGGATATTCTGAATGGCTGTTTGACCCTAGGCAAGTGTAAACCTGCGTTTGGGATGAGCTCAGGACTTGGCTTTTGCATTTGCAGAACTCCTTATAGGCCGATTGTAAAACACAATTTGTAAATCTCAAATGCACGGGAACCTTAGTGATTAAAAAAGGCAGAAAAAAACCAATTTTGGAACAGCCCAAGAGAGACTCCAAAGTTTAATGGCCAAAGTTCAGACCTTAAGCACTGTTTACCAGAGACAACTAACCTTCTGTCCTAGTGGACAGGACCTACGTGATGACATTTGGAGACCCATGGAACCATGGCTTCAGGCGTGTTCCATCTTGAGTTGTATTCCCTCTACTGTGTGAGGATATTGAGTAACTGCCCCTCTGTATTTTAGGGAAGGTTAGGTATGGTTTGCAGATATCATACCACTATATTTGCCAGGAAGTTTAGAGATGGAAATTGATGTGGATATGTATTAGAGAAAAGGCACATGGAATAAGAGACTGGTTCATAGTGGAGAATTGGAGCACATCCTGGCGGGGAGTCCAAGGCAGCTGTTAGAGGCTGTAGGTGGCAGAGGGGGACTAAAGGGATCGTGATGAATCTAGTGAAGGGCTGGGGAGGGAGGCGAGTGGCACAGAGCAGCTCCTCTTACTCTTTGAATCCCCCCTTTCTGTTTGCTGCTTGTGATAACATTGTCGTGATTTTCTCCCATGTCTTAGTCATCTGTTCTTGAATTTTGAATCTTTCTTAAGATTGCATCATGGATTTCTTCTTTATGTGTCATTCTCTTTCTCCCAGTGATTTTTTTTTCCATTTTTGAGAATTGGTCTTACTGTGTAGCTAGGTAGGATTGGAACTTGTGGTCCTTCTGCTTCAGACCCCTGGATGCTGTAAATACAGATGTGTGCCACCATACGTGGCAATTTCTTCCTTTTTCGTGGCTCACAAACAGTGCTCATAGGTTAGGCCTTGTCTGGGACCGCTATATCCTTTAATATATAACCATCTAGAAGATATATGGTCTTAGAAGACTCAAATATGCCTGGAATTTAACATGTGCAGACCCCGCCAGTCATCTTGCTACATCACTCTGGTTTTTCTGCCAATGTTTTTCAACCACTGAGTAACAAGAGAATACCCTGATGGAAGAGGCCCTTTCAGGCCTGAGAAGATTCTTAGGTTTATTTGGATAGGGAATTCCATAATCAGCGTCCTTTAAGCACGGTCTAGCAGAGGAGGAAGGTAGACTTTTAGTGGGCACAGATTATTGGTTTTGTTCACATAAAAACAATAAAGCTGAAGAACAAAGGGGATTTTCTAACATCTTGTAGAGACAGGGCTTTCTTGTTAGGTCAAGGGCAATATTAAGCATTTCCATAGCTGTCCATTTCTATCCCACTGAAAGAATTCAGGATCTTGTTTTCTGCTGCTGGGATTGTCGTAGTAATTCTCTGGCTACTTTTCTTACATGCATTTCTCTTGGCTTTCTAACCTCTTCCCCACATTGCAGCTGGGGTAATCTTTCTGAGGCATAAATCAGACTAAATCATTGAGCCAACTAAGCCTGATTCAACAGCTTTTGAACACAAGCTGAAATGTTTACTACATTTAATCTAGATACAAAGCCATCTTCTATACAACCACCTCATCTCATACCAGGCTTCCCATACCCCTGGGTGGACCTTTCTTTGGTTCCCCCCCACCCCGAATTTTAGTCTTGTTCTGGCTTTCTTTTACATTAAAGGTTATTTTCCCTTCACTCTCCATGCTCAGTAAAAGCTTTTTAGCTCATATGTCTGAGCCCAGGAAAACTTCTCAAGCTCCCAGGCCAAAGGTGTTCCCAGGTTGAATATTGTTTTATCCTTATTATCTGTGTGATCTAGTTTATCTGTCATCATTGATAAATCATTCCTACAGATGATCTTGTTGTTTTTTTTCAAGGATATTATCTTTTGAAGGAGCTTGTACTAGTAAAATAACCATATCCCCATGCTCGTCTTGGAAACCCAGATAAGTGAAAATTCTGCTCTTCTTTTCTGCTGCCCACCTTCCCTTTCATTCCTTTCTTAATGTTCCTGAAGGAAGTTCCACTCATTTCTGAGGTGGGGACTATGTCTTTGATTTGGTGAGACTTTTGGAAATAACCTTTCTTCATAACTTACTCTCCTCAGCGTTCTGCCTGCTTATTCCATTACCCCCGCCTCCCACAACGTTGCTCAACCAGCACAAATTCATCCAGCGAGAGGAATTTCTAAATTTTCTAGTTGTTTGAGTTGCATAGGGAGCTGAAGAGGTTGCAACCCACACATCTTTAGGTGTGAGGTTGCCTTTGGTTTAGGACCTGTCCTTTACTATCCTAGCTACGCTGTGTATTCGTCATGCACACGCCTTGAAATGCTGCACTATAATTACGTTCCAGTGCGCCCGTCTCTTCTGTTAGTCAGTGAGCTCCTTGAGGGCAAGAGTGCCTTACTCATTTCTCACTTTTCTATCTTATTCAATGCATCCTCACAGCCTAGAAAACAGCCCACGCCCCAGTGTTCATTCAGTATCTGCTGAGCATGAGTAGAGCATGGGGTGACACTGCTTGAAATTAGAATGAAACATTACTTTGTGCCTCGTGCCCTGTCAGCAGGACACTGTGCTTGTTGATGGCAGGGAATGTTTGCTCTTGAATACCAGCATTCCTGATATGCTTATCTTGGCCCCTTGCCCATGTAACTGCAGAAAGAAATTTGGACTGATCAATACGGCCATCTATCTGCCTTTAAAGCAATCCGAAAAGGCTAACTTACATACTTTTAATATGGCCGCAGAAAGAGTATAGATAGAGTAAAACGACTGAAATAGCTACTATACACATTTTAGCTACTTCTGTAGGCTGCTGGTGTTAAGGACACTAGAGCTGACACAACAATTAATCAGGCACATCTGGGAAGGAGTGGCCCAGAGTCCTAAGTTACTGATATTTGCTACACATTCTGTTTGAATGCATACTTTTGCCATCGTATTATTCACTGAAATTGTTTTGCAAAAACCCCTCCAAATCCAAGTGTATTATTTTAATAAAAGGATTTTATGTCAATATCATAGAAAGTCAATTCAATTCAATCATAAAAAGAGCCATTCAAAACTTATATACTCAATAATATTTTACAATCATTTTTCAAACATTTATATTATATAGCTTACTATGATTAAGCCACAGAGGAATGTCTCTTTAATACTCTACAAAAACACTGTAGACAATTACTTATGTGACATATGAGAAACTGACAAGTGATTTGAGTACAAGTAATCCACTTCTCATTGCTATCCTGTTCATAGTTATTCGCAAAACTCATAGACATTTCAGAACTTGGATTTTAAGTTTTAGTTGAATCATAGGTTGGGAAATTTCAGGTATGACTGGCCCTGGGATATTATAAAACAATAAATTCTAGCTAGGCAGTAGTGATGCAAAGGCAGGTGGATCTCTGCGAGTTCGAGGCCAGTTGGTCTACAAAACAAGTTTCAGGACAGCTAGGGCTACACAGAGAAACCCTTTCTCAAAAAACAAATCAGAAACAAAAACAACAGAAAAAACAACAACAAAAACACAAACACAGTAAGTTTTAAAGCTTTATAAATTACCCTTTAATGAAAATATTCTAAAGTTAAACCACAAAAATTTCAATATAAAAATATTTTAGCTGGCTGGGCCGTTGTGACACATGCCTTTAAACCCAATACTTGGGAGGCAGAGGCAGGCGGATCTCTGAGAGTTCAAGGCCAGCTTGGCTTACAAGAGCTAGTTCCAGGACAGCTAAGACTGTTACACAGAGAAACCCTGTCTTGAAAACACCAAAAAAAAAAAAGAAAAAAAAAGGGAATTTTTTAGCTATACAGTCTGTTTTTATCTATCTATCTATCTATCTATCTATCTATCTATCTATCTATCTATCTATCTATCTATCAGTTTTCAAGACAGGATCTCTCTGTGTAGCCCTAACTGTCTTGGAACTCTCTCTGTTGAACAGACTGGACTCAGACTCAGAGAATCTCCTGCCTCTGCCTCCTGAGTATTGAGATTCAGGCATACACCACCACCACTCAGCTACAATTCATGTTTTATAAGAGATTATAAAAGTTTGGTTTTGTGACTTAAGAAGAAGCATTTTGGACTGCATTTGAAAAGCTCATAGACTGTGGACAGATGCTCAGCAGTGTATTTATTTATTTATTTATTTATTTATTTATTTATTTATTTATTTATTTGGTTTTTCGAGACAGGGTTTCTCTGTAGCTTCGGAGCCTGTCCTGGAACTAGCTCTTGTAGACCAGGCTGGTCTTGAACTCACAGAGATCCACCTGCCTCTGCCTCCCGAGTGCTGGAATTAAAGGCGTGCGCCACCACTGCCCGGCTCAGCAGTGTATTTACTTATGGCTGAAATTTATCTGCAACAATAATTATGAGTAGTTACCAGCATTTCTATTTTATATATCCTACTTGCTGATCTCCAAAAAACAGATGAGTACGCAGGCATTTGGTGCACTTTTCTTTAATTGGAAAAACATAAAGTATGAAGAAAGTGTTTTTAAATATAGTTTAGATAAACTTAGCCATCTTTTAATTTCTTAAAAAATATTAAGCTGATTTAGACAATGAGGAATACTTGAAAAACAATGACATAGCTTAGCTTGAATTAGCTCTCCAGCTTGGAAGGCCTAATTTCAAGTGTCCTTTCTTCTATTTCAGGATACCTTCTCATTCCAGAAGATTCTCACACAGGAAGCATGGAATCATGGATGGTTCAAGGTGCAAGGACCTTAGGGATACTTTTATTCCAGTTGACTTACATGGCATGGAGACACTAACAGATCTGCAGGTCCAAGGCTGTAGCAAGAAACTGAGACTGAGCTGACTTAAGCTGCAGTCAGTAACTAAGACGTTGGAAGAAAATAGTCAGGAAAATTGAGTTGCATAGGCATAAATTCCGGGGGCTCAATCTCGCAAGAAGGAAGGGCACAAAAGTACATTTTTTTGCCATTAAGACTCCACTATATATGCAGGGATTTAATTGATAAATTCAGAGTGCAGCCCCTACCCACCTTAACATTTTTTCTTTTTCTTTTTTTTTTAAATAAATTTTTTACTGTAACAAGAACAATGTCAAAATAACCCAAATAACTGTGTAACCATGCCCTCTTAAATCTTGGAATGCTTTTCTTGGTAGAAACTTTATACCTTGAGAGAAAACATACAGCCTTTGACCATTCACAATTATGCAACTCTGTCAGGGCACAGTCGTTGAGAACATGAGGTTGTTTTCTGAGCTAGAACTGCCCAACAGATACTGTTTGGCAATCTCATTTCATTTTATTTTCTGGTTAGATAAACTTAACAAAAATTAAATATTCTTGTATCATCACTGAATTAAGCATTTTCTTTATCTTAACTATTCCAATTACATCAAAATGAGAACA
This sequence comes from Dicrostonyx torquatus, assembly GCA_028555095.1. Lineage (NCBI taxonomy): Eukaryota > Metazoa > Chordata > Mammalia > Rodentia > Cricetidae > Dicrostonyx > Dicrostonyx torquatus. The sequence continues at coordinate 6,781,951 of JAQHUG010000054.1, read as the reverse complement.
CCTAAGCCTAGTAATTTACTAAATAATTTCCTGTTTCCCTCCCAACTGCTGTCTCCTCTCACCCTGTTGTTTCTCGGCTCAAATAGTCTAATCCTAGTAAATAATGAAAAAGTGAGTGTGGAAGTGTAACCATAAAGGGAAAAAGGAGGGAAGGGAAAAAAGATGAGGGACAGAGCCACAGCGCCTAGAAAGCACACAAGGTACAGCCATGACTGGGACATCAGTTAGCCAGCTTACATTATAGATTTGAAGTATTGTTTTCATCCTTAACCACATATGGAGAAATCTGTGTTCTATAAAATGAAGGGACTGGCAATGTCAGAACAAATGAGCCAGCCTGCGTCATATTTCAAAATAACTACTGTTACCTTCTTTCCATTAGAGAGCTATTTTAAAAGGGAACTGTCAGGGTGACCCAAATCAGAGAAGTCTGGTTGGTATTTGAGCTTCACCAATGCCATGTTGTCATGTTTCTAGGTATGCTGGCTCAAAAGAACTCTTATTTCCACTGATGGGCGGATCTTTTCTGCCTGAAGTTATAGAGATGACATTAAAACAAAGAGTGAGATATAAGAGGTGATGACTGAATGAGCCAGTGAGCCAACTCCAAGTTTTCTTTCTTTTTGATTTTGTGAGACAGGGTTTCTCTGTGGAGCTTTGGAGCCTGTCCTGGAACTAGCTTTTGTAGACCAGGCTGGTCTTTTGTAGACCCGCCTGCCTCTGCCTCCTGAGTGCTGGGATTAAAGGTATGTGCCACCATCGCCCAGCCCCAGTAGTTCATAGACCTTTAGGATATAGTGAAGGACTTAGATATCATATTCAAGCTGGAGTGCATAGTTATTTTGATTTTTCTCTGAGTATAGTAAAATTATTATTAGTGGAGAACACTACAGTAATTATCCTGTGAGTTCATTTTTAAAATGACCTAGGATCAGAATACAAATTCTTCCGAAATTTCTCCCCAAGACAGTTTCTGTAGGAGAGAGGAGGAGTGTGAGAGAGTAATAAATGGTGAAAATCCAGTATGTACACAGATGACATTATCAGAGAATAATCTATAAAGCTATCTAGCTCTAAGCATTTATCCTATTAGATAATTCTGTTCTGCTGCATTTGGTTAGCAGGTATGCACATATGCAGTGAATTAATGTCACTGAACTATAGCAACAAAATTTTGCTTTTAGGAGTGTAGACAAGCAGAGAATTAAAGAAGGTGACATTCCTCACATGGTGCATCTTGATCTACAAATAGCCTCACATCAAGTAAGTACAACTTTCCATACAACTAGTTACCTACCATATAAGAACATTCTAGATAAGTCTAAAAGTTCTGGAGGAAAAAATTAGAGCATTCACCAGCATAATTATTGCTTAACCTAAACCAAAGAAATTAAGTATTATCTATGCACAATGATTCGTTATGATTAGTCAAGCAAGAAGAAAAGGAAAAATGAAAGCTCACTGCACAAAGCATTGAATATAACACAGTAATGAAGTACAAGTGTTCAGAGGGTTTTATACCAAGAAATACTTGAACTCCAATCTCAACACTTTTTTAAACTATCAAACATAGCTTCAAAGTATGATGGACACTTTCCCAACAATATCTTAGGCACCTATTCAAACTAGTGCTTGAATCTCAGCCAAAGCAATGAAACAAAACAGGGGGAAAATATGGATAAGAAAAGAAGCCAGAATGTCCCTGTGTGATTCTAGGTGGAAAAGACCTGAGGACTCCATTTGAAAATTCTTAGACCTGATCTGCACTTTCAGAAGGTGCAGGATAGAAAATTAATCTACAGCCATTGGTAGTCTGCATGTATACAGACAACAAGCAAATAAAATGTGGGGAAACAACCCCATTCTCAGTTGCCTTAAAAAAAAATACCTTGGAATAAACCTAGCCAAGGAAGTGAGGTTCCAGTCCCTTTACAATGAAAAATTTAAAACACTGAAAAAATAAATTGAAGAAGACACTAGTAGAAAAAAGCCTTCTAAGGTCATGGCTTGGCTTTGGTGTCCATTGACAGAGAAGACAGAAAAGGAAAACAAGGGACATGCACAGAGTGTATTCTTTTCTCCAGCTATAGAGAATGAAGCTACATCATTTTCAAAAGTTTGGCTACAACTGGAGACAATCATGTTAAGTCAGTCTTGGAAAGACACATATATGTTTTATCTCATTTGTGGTTCCTAGATTTTATGCAGATCTATAAAATTATGCAAGCATGTATGACATAAAAGCAGAAATGACACCATCTAGAGGGATAAAGGAGACTAGTGGGGGGCATTAAAATGGATGAAAGGGAAGTGGAACGTATAGGCAGAATAAACTCATATTTAATACATACTGATACAAAGATGTCCTTATTGAAGTTAGAACAACTTACAATGAATGATGTGGGATTCCCCTCTGTGTGCATGAATAAGTTTTATTGCCAATGGTTAATAAAGAAGCTGCTTCAATCCTTAACAGGGCAGAATAAATCCAGGCAGGAAATCCGAACAGAGACGTAGAGAGAGTAGGCAGAGTCAGGGAGATGCCATGTAGCTGCCGAAAGGGACAGATTCTGGATCCTTACCAGTAGGTTACAGCCTCGTGGTGATACACAGATTAAAAGAAATGTGTTAATTTAAGATGTAGGAGTGAGTTAATAAGAAGCCTGAGCTAATAGGCCAAGCAGTGTTGTAATTAATATAGTTTCTGTGTGATTATTCGGGTTTGGGCAGTTGGGAAACAAACAAGCAGCCTCCGTTTACAAATGAAAATGTGTCAATCAAATACACACACACAGACACACACACACCCATAACAGCTCCAAAGCCACTTAGGATATTTTTACTTTTATTTATATTTGTATACCATATGTATAGAATTTTGTTCCTGCCCTTTCTTCCCTTCAATCCCTCCTTTGATCCCACCTTACTTCCTCTCAAATTCATGACTTTTTCTTCAATTACTATTGTTATATATGAATATGAAATAATATAACCTGCTGAGTCCATTTAGTCCCAGAAGACACTTTCTCATTGGCCTGTCCTCGGAGGCTAGCATCTGCATAGTCCATTTGCATCTAGGTCTACAGTCTAGCCTTCTTTTTTTCTTGAGACAGAATTTCTGTCACTATATAGCCCAGGCTGGCCTGAAATGTGTGATATCTGTCCTGCTTTGTTAGTGCTAGGATTCTAGGGACATCTGCAGGCATGACACAATAGTCTCTTCGTATGGCAGAGCTCAGCCTCCTTTTCCAGCAAAATCTGCCCTTCCCTTGTATCCATTTTCCACACTGAGCAGCAGTTTTCACAGAGAAAGTCCTGACTCACTTTTGGGAGGCTCTGCACATAAGGGATGCACATTGTTCTTACCTGAAGAAGGTTCTGCTTCTCCACCTGCACAGTACCCCAGCTAAAAGTGGCCATTAACTCTTTTGCAGTGCCTTCATTTAACTGTTGGAGTCTACCCACAGAAAGCATGTTCCAAGGTCTTCCAGTTTTAACCATCTTCACCTGCTTTGACCTGTGTCAACTGGGTGGCAGAGTTTGGTGTCACATGAGTCAATTCATCCAGAAACTTTTTCCTTTATCTCTCTAATTCTGACAGATCCACTATTCACCACACTGCACATCACCTTCACAAACATATCTCTAAATGTTGACGTCCCTGCCCAAAAGGCGAAAACACCAAATAAAAGCAATGCTAGATCATATTGTCAATGATATACCACCAATTGAGGCCACTTTTGTCATGTTAGGACTGTTCAAGCTGCTTGTCAGTGTCATAATCTTAAAACAATTTCTGCTGTTGATAGTATCAATATACCCCCCCCTTCCTCACAGTCTCAACAATTAAGGGGCTGGACTCATAACATAGTGGTAGAGCACTTGCCTGGAATGGCATGAGGCCCTGGACTTGATGCCCAGCACTACAGAGACAAAGAATCTCAGCACTTGACGCATGCATTTCGACCATTCTTGAACTTTTCTTTGAGGCACAGGGTGTTTAGGCTGCTTAAGAGGAGCAGTGCTCTAGGCCAGACCTGTCAATAGTGAACTCAGAACTGTCCACCACTGGTTTCCCAGGAACCTGGTCAGAAAGAGTTGTCAATCTAAGAGCCAGGAGTTTCTGGGTTTATCAGCTGAGTTGGTTGTCACTCAAACATCTTTCATGACGTTTCCTTGACCAGTTGGCTATTCGATGGCCAGCTGAAAGTCAGTATGGAGTCCTGAATGTGGTCCACCAGTCTAAGGTGAGGCTTTGTGATGGAAACCCCTATCTCCAAGAAAATCTTTAGCACAATCTGCATTTCTCAATAATTCAGGTGGGTATTTCGGGAGCATCAAAAGGCAATGATGGAGGATGATTAGTGTTTGAATCACGATGTGTATTTGCACTAGAAAACTTTAAGTCCAAATATTTTGGACAGTTTTTGACTTTCACTGGGAAATGTATCTTCATAACTGAATGGGAAATTAAATGGCTCATCGTGTTTCGGTTGTTGATTTTTGCGCATAATGATCTTTCACTTTACCTACTTCATTCTTTGTAACGCATGTCTAGTCCTGCAGACTGGGTAGAATCTGCATATATCCACCAAAAAAGTATTTTTTTATATAGAAAAAAGACTGAGATTTTGTGTCCCCACTTTTCATTCAAATTCAGCCAAATTTTCTATGTTTTAGAATGGATACAGGTAATGTCACTACTTGTAGAAAGTTTATGGTAAAATCCTGAGGACATTATTAGATATTGCTATCTTATTTTCCTGGACACATTTGCTTCCAAGAGGAGATCTGGAGGTACTACAGGATCCTACAGGATGAAACGTGCAGCCTGGATCGAGGCTGAAGATGGAATGAAGGCAAGGCAAGGCTGGCTTGAAAGACTTTATGGGAGGTTCCAGAAATCAGGAGGGAGAGAGGGAAGGAGGGAGGGAGGGAGAGAAAGTTGGTTTGAAGGTTATAATTGGTGTGATGAGGAAGTAGAAAACAATTTCAAGGAGATAATCCATCTACTTCAAAACCATCCTATCAAAATGAATGAAAACAACAAACATCCAACAAGACAATGGGAAAACAAGGACAAAAGGATTGAAGCTCAGGTTTCATTCTGAGTCATATTTGCATTTCAACAGGAGAGGGTTCTTATTTCTTATTTTTTTTCACTTCTAAATGATGAACGCACAATTACACTTTCCAAACAAAGGATTTTCCCAATCGCTCTTCATTTTCAAAGTTGTCCCACGAGCACGAGAAAACACTTAAAAATCATCTGAGCCATTTCCTATTTACTTAGAAAATAGATTCTCTAGGCTGTTTCCAAAACTCAGTTTCAGTTTTGTGTGGATGGTCATGCCAAACTCTCCTGATGACTGACTAACCATAGAGTTTAAAATCTTGGGGAGCAGGACATTTGGAAATAACTAACAGTCATATGGCTTCCTTCCTCTCAGTACAGAATATGCATACAGAATTAATGCCGGGATTTTCAGGAGAAAGAAGTATAAATTCTTTCTTACCAAATGCAACTCTTCAAGCATTTCTTGTAAGCATAATAATAGTGTTAAGAATTAAGCACTTTAATTCTCTGCTGCTAATGATTAGTTAGGATATGCACATGTAAAACACTGAATTAATACTATTAAGGAAAGATTCAGTTGTTATTAATCTATATTTCAAAATTATTGGAACCCCATCAGTTAGTAAATCAACTCAAGCTCTTAGTCCAGTATGATTAATTTGATTTTTTTTTTAGATTTTTGGTACTTAAGATTATACTATAATATAAATGCAAAGTAGATACACAGATTTTTTTTTTACTCAGTTGTCAAATGAAAAATATATGTTCATAGTATATGTGTGAGTAAGAAAACCCTGGATTTGTGAGTTAGCAATACAACTGTATTCAAGGGCTTATGCACTCTTATTTGTTTATGATTCCAGACTCACACCAGGCAGAGCTAGGTTTGACTGCGGACTTCAGATAAACTATGACCACTCTCTCTAAGAAGTTTAAAGACAAATTTGTAATTTTGTCGAAGAAAGAATTTCTTTCTTTCTTTCTTTCTTTCTTTCTTTCTTTCTTTCTTTCTTTCTTTCTTTCTTTCTTTCTTTCTCTGTTTTCCAGTTTTTGGCTCAACCTCTACCCCTGGTGGAATGAACTCCACAGGCAGGCATTCTTTTACATTCTGTTCATCTTTGGAGACTAGTCTGTTATTGCTTTTCAGGACACCTTTGAGTCATAATGCAAGCAAGGAAATGCTCGTTTCTTCTCCTTCATTATTTGTGTTTGGAATCTCCTGTGTTTGATTATATAATTCGTACACCTTCCTGACGAAGAGGACTTAAAATGAGGTCACAGAAAGTAGATTTCTTTCATTGTATAATTAGATAAGAAAAAGAATGTTTTTCTGGCCACTCAATAGTCTCTGTACATGTAGGTTCCATGGGGGCAATTTGGATGACAGTCTTGACTAACTCATCCTTTGAGGTGAGTGAGAGAGCTGGTCTGCTATGACGTAGAATGCTATGTCATTCTGCCATGTTATGTGGCAAAGGCCATCATCACTATCTTGTGTGTGCTTGTTCCTCTAGTGTCTCTTCTTACAAATAAAACATAAGAAAGAGATTCACATCATATGGAAATATCCACCCCAGCCAGGCCTGTTTCACACATAGACAGAGCTGCGATGGAGACACAAAACTTCCAAGCATCCACTGAAATTCTTCGTATTGCTCCGGCTTTCCTCCGCTTACATTTGAGGCAATGTGAGCTTTATGGAAGATTCTAATTTCAAAAGGACGAGAAAGACATGAAAACCCTATAATCGGCACCCCCCCATGCAAATTCTTTATTACCAACAGTAAAAGCGTACTTGGAATGAGCAATACATGTAATTCAGTACTTAGCTTTTAAAATAAGTCGTGTTCCCATGCGAAGGCCCAAACCAAAATGCTCAAACGGGAGACAAAGAACACAGTAAGGGATAATAGGTTTGAACAGTTTAAACTCTTATGTAAAATTTGATGCTTTACATAACTTTAATGAATTGACAAAGTCTTGTGGGGAAAACAGCTCCAGATGGCAAACAGACACAAGGGGTCATCTAGTCAAACAACTTTTTGGCAAGGATTGTCTGGTTTTGTAATAGGGTGAGAACCAATGGGATGTCAGATGAGTCTGGTTAATGGTCTACTGTTATTGGTTAAAGAAGTATATTAGAGCGGCTTTCCCTCCATCCAGCTCACCTTTCCTCTCAAGCCCACAAGCCTCTGGCACAATGAAGTGGGTAACCTTCCTCCTCCTTCTCTTCGTCTCTGGCTCTGCTTTTTCCAGGGGCTTGTTTCGCCGAGATGCACGTAAGAATCTTAGGTTTTTCCTGCTCTGCTCTTACTGTACTTTCCTAGTGATGGAAGCCCTGGAGCTTTAAAGCTTAGGTTTCCCTTCAGGGCTTCTCTCCAGGCTTTGATGCTGTTTTGCACCCGAGAACCCTTGTGTGGTTATATTATGAATATACTTTAGACATCTTAGGTGACAATAATGAGGGGATTTTTTTAAGCTTATTTTTAAATTTCTCTTCATTTTGAAGAAATGCTAGGCAGAGTGACTTAAGCTCTATCGAATACAGCTGGAGTCAGAATTTTTCCCAATCGCCAAGCCCGTTTACTGTACCATGTTATACCAAAAACTAAAAGTGTGTGTTTTCTTTTCCAATTGGAGCTTCCACTTGTATTTACTTTTATTTCAGGTTGTCTTAATAGATACAGACATGACAAAGGCATTGAATCTTAGGTTTGGTAGCAAAGCTATAAACACTTGAATTATAAAATAATATTTTGGTGAAAGGACAGTTCTTTCAAATGCAGAAGGAAGGAATCATTGACAGCTTCATTTTTTCTTTTTATAGCTATCAGAGGCCATGTCTTAAAGCAAAGGAATAGCTTAAGTTTGGGGATAGAAGTTTGAGAAGCAGCATTCTAATTAGTTGTCTTCATCAATGTTTCAATATGTTTTGTGAATTTTCTCTCCCTCTTCCCACAGACAAGAGTGAGATCGCTCATCGGTACAATGATTTGGGAGAAAAATATTTCAAAGGCCTGTAAGTTAAAATGTTGAAAGTCAATTTGATGTTTCTGGCAATATTTCAAGTTCTAAAGTGTTTTATCCCCACCTTAAGTGTGCAAATTGTAGGGTCACACTGTCCAATAGAAATGTCTCCACTGGAAAGACCCGTGCTGGGCAATATGGCAGCCAGAGGACAGATGGTTATTGGGTACTTGAAACATGGCAAGTCTAACCAAGAAGCACACATTCAAATGATATTTAATTTTAATTAAATGTATCTAGCCACTTGTGGCTAATGGCTGCTTTGCTGGAGAGGTCTAAGATGTAGCTCTTTGGGCAGCTAACTTGCTAATTATTCTTTACACAGGACAATCCCATGATATCTTGAGCAGACAAATTTATCTTTTTGTAGTACCAGGGCCTTACACTCATATGATGCAAGTGGTCTATAATTAAGTCACACCTCCAATCTCGAAATTTTTTAATGTGGTGAAAATAAGAAGTTAGTTTATTTTTAAAAGGTCAATAGTATCTTATACCTCCTATTACCAGAGGTATATGGATTAGAAAAGAAATAACTCCAAGGATTTGAGTAATGTCTAGCCTTGACCATGAAATGTATTTAGAGCATAGTTTGCCTGTTTGCCCCATGGTCATAAACCTACTGACGCACATAGCATCTAGACTTAAGCATGGTGCAAATCCTTATTCTTCCTGCTTGGAAAGGCACATCTTCCTGGTCAGACTGTAGAGAAGAGCTGCCTGGAATAGCTTTTCTAGCTAGTTGTGAGAAAGATATACAGCGCATAGATGGTATGCACACTCACAATTTGCCGCTCAGGAAAGTCAACTGCTCCATATGCAAGCTTTATTTCTATGTCTGTTCTTCAGAGTCCTGATCACCTTTGCCCAGCATCTCCAGAAATGCCCGTATGAAGAACACATAAAATTAGTGAATGAAGTAACTGACTTTGCAAAGGCGTGTGCTGCCGACGAGTCTGCTGAAAACTGTGACAAGTCACTTGTAAGTGCACTCTGATTTTGGAGACACCTTTTTCTCTTTTATATAATTCTGAGTTTTTCAAAAGAAAACAAATACTATCTTCCACACCTAAGGCCCTGAGAACATTGCAGAAGAGGGGGCAGAAAGATTGTAAGAACCGGAGGACTAGGAATTTTGCTATGAGATTGTCTCCTAATAATGTCAGAAGCTATACCCCGAAAAGTCTCACCAACATGACTGCCCAAACGTGAGCTTAACAGTGACAATGACAATAGATGTGCCAAAGTGGATGAAAGACCACAAGGTCTCAACCCTACACAAAGAGCTATAGGCAATGAAGGAGCGCTGAGAGCAGGAGAAATTGTCTTCTCCAGGGAAGAGAACACCAATTGGTTAATTCAATACCAATGGCCAATCCTGAAAACATTGTACAGACCAACAGACTGTATTTAAAAATATATAAGTATACCTATAAACATACATACATGTAACAACAATTAATGAGGAATGAGGTCATGGATCTAAAAGAGAACAAGGGAGGCATGTATAGGAGGGTTTAGAGGGAGAAAAGGGAAGGAAGAAATGAGGCAATTATATAATAATCTCAAAATATAAAGTGATAAAAAGTTATTAAATGATTCAACTTGCAAGCATGTGGAGATACTCTAGGTATGTGCATAACTTAAATTCTTGGAGGCTAAAGCTAGCAGTTATAATATTTTTAATGGCAGTTTGTCATTTTTATATTTTCTTTCCAAGCTCTAAAATATGATCTCTGTTCACAGAGGCTAACAGCAATAGAATTCATATATATATATTAAATAAATATATTTAATTTTTGTAGTGAAAGCCCTCTACCCTCTTACTGTAGTTCACAATAGCTACAATACCATCCAGCAGATCTATAGAATTTATCCCGCTTAACTGAGATCCTATGCTAAACGATCTATAACTGAGTTTCTCCTTTCTTTGTCAGCCATAATTCCCCTTTTGAATTCTGTACCTGACTATCTCAGGTAACTTATATGAGCTTAATCACACAGAATGTGTCTTTCCGTGACTTGCTTGTTGCACTTAGCCCGTGTTGGTACCAGTTGCAGAATGTTCCTCTTTTAAAGGCTGAAGAGTAATCCTTTGTGTATTGACACCTTCTTAATCCATCTACCCACATTCTCTTCATCCATTTGCTGGTGGTTGTTTAGGCTACTTATACATTTTGATTATTACAGGTGATGCTACATTAGAATAGGAGGGATAATGTTTTCTTGACATAATGGTATATGTGAGTCTTCAGAAAGCATCAGCTGATTTCTATGCTACTTGGTTACTTGGATTATAGTATAGCTCTTGATTTCTACTTTAGGGGAATGAATTTTTATATACAACTGAAAAGTGTGGTTTTCAGTTATTTAGAAGTAGTTTTGCTCTTTATGGGTCGGACTTCAAAATCTGAGACCTGAGCTTCTCTGGCTGCTTGATCTATGGGCAAAGCCATTTTCTCAAACTCATCTCTAGGCCTTTTTCCTCTGGAAGCCTTTCTCTCTCATTGCAGGGTTAGTAGTTCACACAAAATAGTACAGTTCTACCTTGATATTCCTGAGTCAATTTTTTAAGTTAATAAACTCTGTTTAAATCAGTAAAATTTCCACAAAGTTAAATGGCTTTTATAACAAAAATTAATGAGGAAAGGAAGAATTACTTAACAAATCAAGTCCTTTGGGAGCATTGTTTCTAGAATAAAGAGGAGATTTACATTTTAGTGTAATAATTACTTATAGTAGATTGTGTTATTCCTCAGTTTTACAGGGAGACTACTAAAAACTTAGGCTTGTTCCAAAGGAACAGAGAAGTTCCTTCTACAGTCAAATGAGAAGCCGTGTGAACATGTGGTTCCTGAGTATAATTCACATTTTTCTTCCTCAGCTAGTTTCCCTTGATTTTTTTTTTTATCGTGGTAACTTTTCTTCCAGTGTGGTGCCAGATAGAAGACATGTAGGGCACCATTTCTTAAGGCTGGTACCTGTCTGCTCCTCTGTTTCATTCACCATACACAGCACTGTGGCATTTGACTATTATGAAAATTACACAAAACCAGGCAAATCAAAGGAAAGTCAATGAAGAGGTTTTATATGATTTTCCTTTTGCTTTACAGTTTTAAAATATAATTTCTTTCATAACAAATTTTTCACACTTACATTTATTTTAAGTGGTACAAAAGTATAAAATTGTATATATTCCAAGGAGTCATGTGATGTTTCAACATAGGGACATATCTCTATATACCTACATACAGGTCCTTATTTTCTTAACTATGTTTTATCTGCACATTCAGTTCTTTGCACTACTCTTTGGTTATAGAGAAAGTCAGGTACTGGCAGGAATTTGACATCTTCTGTTTTCCCCCTTAGCACACTCTTTTTGGAGATAAGCTTTGTGCCATCCAAAATCTTGGTGAGAACTACGCTGAACTGGCTGAGTGCTGTGCCAAACAAGAACCTGAAAGAAACCAATGTTTCCTGAAACACAAGGATGACAAACCCAACCTGCCCCCATTTGTGAGGCCAGATCCTGCAGCCATGTGCACCGCCTTCCAGGAAAATCCTGCTTCATTTATGGGACAGTAAGTAACCAGAGACCTATGTTTTAAATAAAAAACTGGGCAATAACTCTGCCAGTAACACCTATGTTAATAGTCATTAAAAGCCCATATATCCAGCATCAAGCCTGGAAAGGTTTTACCTCGAGGTGATTTTTAAAAACCTAATATTTGACACCACAAAACTATTCACAATGACAATAAAAAGATCAAGGATATTTTGATCTTGAAAACATGTATGACCTGTGTGAAAAATCTGAGATTGAGAAGTTGCAAAATATTCTGAAATGGGGTGTGTGTGTGTGTGTGTGTGTGTGTGTGTGTATGTGTGTGTGTGTGTGTGTGTGTATGTGGTGTTCATGTCCTCTCGATCAATTTTTTTTTTAGTCAGCAACATTACATCACCCAAATTTAACTATTTAGCAAAAATGCACAAGTGAATATTTGCACACAGATACACAAAATCAATCTCCCTTTCCTCACTTAAGAACAACAGAGACAGGCCATCACTCATGGCCATACCGAGTGAAATTGGTCCATAACAAATCTTTGGGTTTGGGATGACTAATCATTTCTGTAGTGTTATGTGCTGTGGGAAATGATTGCCTACTCTCTTCTTTTCCCTTCCTCAGCTATCTGCACGCAGTTGCCAGAAGACATCCTTATTTCTATGCCCCAGAACTCCTTTACTATGCTGAGAAGCAACATGCCATCATGACCGAGTGCTGTGCGGAGGCAGACAAAGGCGCCTGCCTGGGACCAAAGGTTATCTATCCCTGGGCAGACGAATGCCGGAATTGCTGTGTATTCCCAGCCTCAGCTTTTGGCCATCTTAGGGCCAGATTTGGGGCATCTGAATCTCTGAATGAAACTTCTCTATGTCCTTAGAAAACCTTCTCTCTTCAGTAACCAGTGGATTTTTGTTCTCATACCTTTTTTCCTTTAAGATCTAGCAGTGATGGTCTGAGAGGGAGTTCTTGTATGTGTGTTTACTTATCTTCCCATTTATGGTGGTGACTTCTGTAGTATCACAGCATTTGTTAAATTGGACAGCAAGGGTTAGGGTTTTTTTAAATTAATTAATTAATTAACTTTGTTTTAGTTATTCAATGAGACACTTTCCTGAGGTAGAATTCAAAGCAGAGAATTTTGCTGAGGCTAGAAGTTGGAATCCATTTCTTTCATCCATAAATATTTACTACGGAAATCACTTGTTTTTCTTAGGCACTTAGCCATTTTATGAAAGCTGATGAAGTAGGGAGTTAGGTGAATTAGTTATAAAATTAAAGTCAATACAGATCTATATGTCTATGCCCGGGGATATTAGTGTACACATCTCCTTTCAGTACCGTCTCCCTGGCAGTGTCTACCTAGAAGCCTCTGCTATGACCATACTGATTTTCCTTCCCTTAGGAATCAAAAGGGAATATTTGTGAATTTATGCACAAGTTATCTTTTTAAATTTTCATTTTGATGGAAGGTGTATCTCAGTAGTAGAGTTCTTGCCTGATTTAAACTCCCACCCAAACAAATGATTTTGGTTTGGGGCTGTCTGAACGTTTGAAGTTGTATGTATGTGTGTAGAAATTGTCTTTTCCAAATTTTTTCAACTAGATTTCTTTCTGTAGCTTGATGCTCTGAAGGAGAAAGGGCTGATCTCATCTGTCCATCAAAGACTGAAGTGCTCCAGCATAGAGAAATTTGGAGAGAGAGCTTTCAAAGCATGGTACATATTTTTTTATACCACAGTTCACATCTTTATAATGATAATTGTCCAATCTACAAGACTGTGTGTTTATAAGGTACTTTATGAAAAGCTGATAAAGGTAAAAATCAGAATAACAGTAATAATTTGACAATTTTGTCTTGGTTTTTTGTTTTAAATTGCCAAAGAATTTAGTTTTTTTTCTTTTTTTGTCTAAAAGAAGACAGGTATTTAAATTTCATTTGCTTTGCTTATGAAGACTAGGAATTTCATTTTAAAACCTTAAAAAAATATACAATCATAGTCAGGGTAATTAATTTACTTATTTTATTTTCCCTCAGTCTGAAAGTGACTGTTTTCATGTCCAGATAATTTAATTCAGCCATCAGAACTTTCTTACACCTCCAATTCTGTTTCTAATCTCATGTGTTTGCTCCATCCTCTCTTTGCTTTTAGAAAATTATGTAACTGAACCTGGGAACGTCCATTAATATATAAGCCAAGAAAAGTATGCTTGCTCTTCTAGCACCTCACCTGCTCATCAATAATGAATCAACACAATAGGAGAGAAAGTGGAGATGTCAGACATTGTCCCTGTTTTCAGGACACTGTCAGCAAAAATTATCCTCACCAAGTCATCCTTACCATGCAAATTCTTAAAGCCAATCAAATCAGTAAATATAGCCACTCCAGCATGAAACAACACACCGTTACATGGGTGATGGTTGGTTCTTGCAAAGGAATCTGTACGGAACTGAAAATTGTTTTGAAAATAATGAAGATCTTGGCTTTTTACATCTTGCCCTGAGGCTTAGAGGCTGTCTGCTGGACCAGTTTCTTGGCAGAAGGATGCATGGCAAAAGCTCTCTAATTCTCTAGGCATCAGGGATTTTCCCCCTCCACAAATCTTTAGAATTCTGAAAGGTATATCTTAAGACAAAAGATGATGGATCTTCATTTCCAGATGAGAAAATGCTTTCATGCCGTTACGTAATTTAGCCTCCCAGATCCTTTGATTTAGTGTACTATAACACTATAAAAGTTAAAGCCTGATTGGGGTCATACTGCTAAGGTGTCATCAAGCCAGATAAGGACTCGGAACCGGATGCTCCTCAGACTGCCACCTCTTTGGGGATTCCTCTTTGATTTTAATTTTTTGAGGCATTGGCTTTCCACAGACCACTCCCATTCTTTCAGTAGATAATTCAGCCAAAGGAAAACCTATTATGTCAGAACTAACATTACAAGAACTAGTGAAGTTTTATAATTATCCTCGTTTCCATTAGTTTTGAACCTTCTTGTTATAAATGATATCTTTTTCACTGCTTTCTTACAAATATAACATGATAATAATTCTTTGATGGGGAAATTTTCTTTTTAGGGCAGTAGCTCGTCTGAGCCAGAAATTCCCCAAGGCTGAATTCGCAGAAATTACCAAACTGGCAACAGACCTTACTAAAGTCACCCAGGAGTGCTGCCATGGCGACCTGCTTGAATGCGCAGATGACAGGGTAAAGAGTTATTGCATGCTAGAGTCAGTGAGTGGATGTGCTTGGCTGCATCGGTGAACACTGATGGCTGCTGACCTGGTCTCTGGGCTCTCCTTTATTCTACCAAGTTTCCTTACTTTGTGGCATTTTCCAGGAAAACAAGCAAACAAACAAATCAACGCTCCCCCCCCCAAAAAAAACCCAAAACCAAGCCAAAACAAAAACAGTTTTCTGAATTATGAAATGACCTGAAACTCCTTTGTTCAGCTGTACTCTGAGAAGACTTAATCGCAAAGAGAATAGTGACAAATGTCAGTCTAAGATGTTTTGGGGAGAGAAGTGGGTTGGAGATGCACAGAGTGGAGAGGCTTTTCAAGAAAGGATGCCGTTATCCCTCCATAGTCTTTCCCCTAATTAACTGTCTGTGTTAAGTACATAAATATTTTCTGTGATCTCACTTTCTCCAAAACTATACTATCATCTTCTTCACTTCCCCTTTCTAGAGGTTAAAAAAATAACCCAATGCCAGAATTTTCTTCTGCTGCGATAACCCCTGGAAATCTTAAGTCAGATATTGTATGTATGCAAGCAGGGCCTGTAACTGTGCCCATTACTCAGTATTGAATTATGCCTCATATTTTAGTGAGTTATTTAGTTTTAAAATACCTACCCATAATTTGGAACGAGTAAATCATCTTCAATTTTATGGAAGAAAAATAACTTGAGTTATTATCTCAGTCATAGAAAAAGAATCTGAATTATCTCAGTCATAGAAACATGAAATTAATAAGTGATCAAAGCTAATCAATTTAAATAAATAAATAACTTGTTTCTGACCAGTCAGTCAGTCTCTCTTGAATCTAACTGGAATGTTTTAGTCGTGGTGTCTTGAATCCATAGGTTTGATGCAGTGCACGGATGAGAATGTGTTTACAGAAGCCAATTAGTTGTGTATGGTACAGGGCAGGATGAGTGTGCTTTCCCCACACAACAGAGGTGTGAGGGGAAGACGTAGCAAGGACCATTTCTCTTAAACATTTGTCTTTCTTTCTCACAGATAGAACTTGCCAAGTACATGTGTGACAACCACGCAACTATCTCTAGCAAACTGCAGCCTTGCTGTGGCAAACCCCTGTTGGAGAAAGCGCATTGCCTTGCTAATGCGGAGAATGATGAGATGCCTGCTGATCTGACTCCACTAGCTGCTGACTTTGTTGAGGATAAGGAAGTGTGCAAGAACTACGCTGAAGCCAAAGATGTCTTCCTGGGCACGTGAGTAGATGCCTTTCCTTCCATAGCTTTGTTGTTCGTTTGTTTCTGAGACACAGTCTCACTGGGTAGCTCTGGCTGTCCTGAAACTCACTATGTAGACCAGGCTAACCTCACACTCACAGAGATCCACCTGCCTATGGCTCCAGAGTGCTGGGAATAAAGGTATGTGCCATCTTACCCGGCTCCTTTCATAGTTTTAACAGAGCTGCATGGCTTAGGAAGCCACACCAGGCTTTCTTTTGGAGTAACCATGACTTCTGTGGCACTCAGTGAATTTGTTCCCCCTTGCCATTCTCAGCCTTTAAAATTTACCTGAAAGGTAGCTTAGGTAATTTAAAATACTGTTATGAAATCATACATGCATATTGTATAATCTCAATGTTCCTTACTTCATAAGGATATTTCTAGAAATATTTAGAAATATTTCACAAATATATAAATTATATGTATCACTTAAGCAAAAGTTTATATATATTTCTTAAATATATAATGTATTTAAACATATTTATTATTTAACTATCAACTTGCCTGTCTATAACTATCCATCTTTGTGGTGACAGCAAGGCTATATGTGTGGGTGTATGTATGTCTGTATGTATGTATGTATCTATCTATCTATCTAAACTAGTGTCATGTTGACACACACACACACACACACACACACATATATATATAAAACACATACATATACATAAAACTCAATATGACACTAGCTGTTTTGTACTTGGTTGAAAAGACCAGAATGTCACAGTGTGGCAAGACAGGATTCAATTAATAACAAATGACTATATATTTTCAAAAACTGCAACAATTAATTTTATCATTTTATTATTAGATTATGACCATATCCTATGCACTAAATAGTGCTTAATAACAGATTTCACTCATATGTAGAAGCAAAAGAAACTTTTAGTATTGTCTGTATTTACACATTTCCTGAGATACTTTGGAGATGTAGTTCAAAACAAATTAGATATACAGTAAAAATAACTATGAATCAAATATTTAATGTGTGCCAGTCTCTGTGGCTTTGATAGAGTGCACCATGGATTTATCCCAGCCCACCCTGTGAGAGAGATGCTATCCTTCTTCTCATTCTACAGTGGAGAAAGTTAATGCCCTGACAGTGTTGATAAGTCCCCATGCAGAACACTAAAATACACTGGAGTTGCAAAGTTGAACCTGGAAAGAGTTATCTCTGGGCCCCAAGTTTTTGCTGCTTAGTTTCCTACATGGAGTTCATTCCAATGCAGGGCACCTGGACTGTGACTCACTACTGAAATTAGTTATGTGAGTCTATTGCTTGCTCACGCATCTAACTCCGTCTATGCTCCTCTTCGCTAGGTTTTTGTATGAATATTCAAGAAGGCACCCTGACTACTCTGTTGGCTTGCTGCTGAGGCTCGCTAAGAAGTATGAAGCCACCCTGGAAAAGTGCTGCGCTGAAGCTGACCCTCATGCCTGCTATGCCAAAGTGGTAGGTTTCTGTAAGCCCAGAACACTGTGGCGCCTGGCAGCGTTTCCTATAAGGAGAGAGGAGGTGATGAGCTAACGGGAATTGACATGTAGGTCAAGGCAAGTCTGAGCTATTAAAGTTCTCAATCGTGGTAGGATAAACACTTTGGGTAAATGTAAGAAAACTTGGAATGATCACTCTAGAAAGAGAAGGTTTGAAGAAAGGAAGGAATCTTTACTCGCACAAAGTCCTTATTGTAGATTTTCCCTTTTCATAATCTTAAGAATAAAATAAGAGAGTAGATTCAAATGTCAACTAAAAGAGATTTATTTAGTTTACATTTAAAGACCGTTAACCCAACCCCCCAAATTGTCAACTGTTAGCATTAATATCTCAAAGGAATTTGTATAGTTTATTTCTTTAAAATATTTTCAAAGATTTTGGAGAAGGCTTGGAGTAGTTTTAGAAGTTATGCAGGCAGGTTTCTTGTGGAAGACTTCAAGCACTCCTGTAAGAACATACTGGTCTCTGAACTACTTGGGGCCAGGAGAGAGTCACAGTTTACGAAGGAGTTACTGAATGCCAGGCACCACTCTGTGACTTGAGTCTGGGAGTAGACTGTTTCATCTCAGAGACCTCAAGATCCTACTAGAAGGATTGCCTAAAAGTGATGGCCATGGTCTATTGAGCATCTGCCCAATAATGTCATTCACTCCTCTGGTTAACAGAAGAGTACTAGTTAAGTGCACTTAATGTCACCATAGAGAGGACCAGTCTGAAATTTACACATAGAAGAACAGTTGCACGACAAGAAAACAAGTCAGGTGACCTGGCTCAAACACAGCCCTTGAATTCCAGAGCCTGAAGATTCTTATTACCTTGTACCAAACGACCTTGCAAATAAAAAGAACAATCTAAATGTAGTATGACAGACATGACATGGGAGATCTCCTAAAGCGTCTTTGGATGGAAGGAAGGGAGAAATGCAAATGACCTAGGTTGGGCTCTCAGAGTTCTTTTCTGTTGCAGTTTGATGAATTCCAGCCTCTGGTAGAAGAGCCCAAGAACTTAGTCAAAGCTAACTGTGAACTGTTTGAGAAGCTTGGAGAGTATGGATTCCAAAATGCGTGAGTAGTTTTATCAGCTACTTTTTCCCTCAATCAATTTGTAATTCCATATATATATATATATACATATATATGTATATATATGTCACCCAGCATATGACCTTAGTAATAAAAACATGTTATTTATAATCCCTATCTATCAAAAATTCTGAGGAGGATGTAACTTACATCACAGGATGGAGAGGACTAGATCCCTGTGTAATATAAAACACCGGTCTCATGGGCGTTTTGAGAACTCATAGAAAATCTTGACACAGTGGTACTGGGAGTATCTTTCAAAGGTTAGGTAGAGTTTATAAGCAAACAACAGAACAGTATTTGGTAGAACAAGAAGTAGCACACATTGGACAGCAGAAGCTTAAGAACTGATAGAAATGCTGAACACAAAAATACCACAAAAGACTTAGATAATATGTGACTGTTACGTGAATAAGGGTTTACTTGGGGAAACGCTGGAATTTGCTTGTCACACCTGAACTCTGGTAGTCGGGACCTTGTATTCCTAGAAAAGATAGAGACTGAACAGCATGCTAGAGTCATGTCCCAGTCCTACAGAGGTAAAGAGAGGACACTGAAGAGTCGCATCTTTCCTTACTCAGGCCATTTGCACTTTTAGCTTCTTCTGACTCCAGAGTTTGGAGTTGACGTCTTTTCTTCACTTGAGGAGATTCCAGTCCTATGCTGACTTTTACTGCTTACGGTGCATTATTAAATACTAGACGGTATGAGATAATAGATGATGTGCCAGGCAGGCATTTGTTTCCTTTCATTTGATCCTTCACTGTCTCCATTAAACTAGTGGTCTTTCCACCGCTTAGTTGATCACAGTGCTGATCTGTGTAAGTTTGTGCTGGATTTTATTTCAAGCAGCACTGAGTCCAGCGATGCCATTAAATAGAGAAATATAGCTCACTTCCTTATGATTTTAGTGCAGATCTAACACCAAGATCATGTGCTCCAGGGAGTTTTCATGGCCACTTAGTTGCTCAGGACAAGGTCTTCCTCCAATACTATGATATTACCCTAGAAGGAAAAAATTGATTAATGGAAAAAAAATCTTAGTTGATTTGGGGTAAATTTTCTCTTATTGAAAGATTTTACACCAGGCCAGTTTCCTGCCTGGACGGAACCATATAAGTTATTTTTTTTTATATATATAACAGGCTCCTAGTTCGTTACACCCAGAAAGCACCTCAGGTGTCAACTCCAACTCTCGTGGAAGCTGCAAGAAACCTAGGAAAAGTGGGCACCAAGTGCTGTGGGCTTCCTGAAGCAGAGAGAATGCCTTGCGTGGAAGACTATGTGAGTCTTACAGGAATTACATAATGTTAGCACTGCTGGGTTTTTGCCTTTAGACATTGATAAATCTAACTTTCAGGAGCAAGGGTGTACTAATATGTACGTGTGTGTGTTAGCTGGGACACAGCCACCTATATTTAAATAAAAGAGAGGCAATGTTTATGAATCCCATATGTTTGGTTTCAAAGATAAATAAGTCACTGTGCCAATCAAGGCCAGATTCATAGCTGTTAAATCAGTATGGCAGTTCCTTTAGTGCACCGGAAAGAGGGTGTCTGTGGAATCCTAGTGACTGTCCTGCTCCTTTCTTTAGCTCGCTGCCATCCTGAACCGTGTGTGTGTGCTGCATGAGAAGACCCCAGTGAGTGAGGCGGTCACCAAGTGCTGTACCGGGTCTGTGGTGGCTAGGCGACCATGCTTCTCTGCTCTGCCAGTTGATGAAACCTATGTCCCCAAAGAATTCAAAGCCGAATCCTTCACCTTCCATGCCGACATCTGCGCACTTCCAGAGAAGGAGAAGCAGCTGAAGAAGCAAACGTAAGCCATAGTTTCTTATTGCGAGTGTCTGCAGTGTTGAGAGTGAGAACCGTCAGCGTTGTACTCCTGAGAGAGAAGTGTTTAGGTGTTGGCATTACTGGGTTGAAAAAGTGTCAAAGCTTTTTTCTGTGTGGAAAAAAAAGACTCTATACAACGTTTTCATATAAATTATCTTTAATATGGTGGGTAAAAACCACAGAAGAATAAAATTCTAGTCGAGGCACAGTAGATAATGCTAAATGACTAACGGGTGAATAGATATAAAATTGGTGATAGAAATCATAGAATTTATTTCAAGAGGTGAATAATTAGCTGAAATTGTTCCATGATGAAGCCACGCCAGATACAGGACAAAGCCACAGTTGTGACTTCTGAGGGTAGGATAAGAAACAGCTGGAAATGCCCATAGGAGACTTGACTCCTCCTTCTCTTGGGAAGGGTCCCAACAGTATGAGATGTAGCCGGAGGTCGTCATCACCTGTGGGGACCTGTGATTGTGGTCCGGATTGTGTAACAAAACCCATCCCCCACACAGCTCTTTTTCTCAGCTACTGTTTGTTCTAGAAATGTCAATGACAGTGGCCCAGCTTGGCTTCTTTTCATTTTTATAGCTTCCCCATTATTAATAAGAGTCAAATGGGGCAGATGTTAGAGAGAAAAATTCCATATATGAAGTGCAAAGACAGAAGTCTTTCAGGAAATTTCCTGTAACTACTTAAACAACAACGTGACTTGCGCCAATTATTCCAGTTGATTCAGTCCTAGCAAAGTGGCACTTACTGCCCTCACATGCAGTCAAGACTATTAAGGTTGGCAATGGCATGCTTGGTCCTCAAAGCCAAAGTCACATGGCTCCAAGATTTGTAACTTTAAGCTGTGACCTCGCCCTCCTTGCGGTCTTGTGTTCCTGCGTGGGAGTAACCGTTCCCTTGCTGTTCTTACTTTCTGTCCGAATGCAGCGCACTTGCTGAGCTGGTGAAACACAAGCCCAAGGCTACCGGTGACCAGCTGAAGACTGTGATGGGCGAGTTCTCAGCTTTCTTGGAAAAGTGCTGCAAGGCTGACGACAAGGAGGCCTGCTTCTCTGAAGAGGTAATACAGCGTTTTGCACTTTGCTATACTTAGTTTCCATTTTTGTGCATTTGGTCAGGTCAGGGCTTAGAAGCTCCTGTGCTGAATAACGTGCTCAACCTAGATTGTGTTCGCTGCGAAACTGCAACACAAGCTGACTTACGTAGCTCTTAATTTTTATCTCCTACCACACTGTGGCATATCGAATGCTTATCATGGTCATTCGCTTCCAAATTTACGACACTTACGAACATAATTAGAAACATTTGTAAAGCCCGGAATCACTAACTCATTTCAACCTTGGCCTGAAATGTTACATTTTGAATCGACCAATTTCACACATGAGGGGAAAACATTTACAATTACATGTGTGAATCATTTCGCATTCCCCCTATGACCTAAGGACAGTTGACTTTATTGGATACAACAGATGTCAGTGAGCTTTCTTTTAGGAATTCCAGCTGAACTGTACATAAGTGGTGCAAGGCTTGTGAATTTCCTGCTGACTGTGGAAGCGCAAATCTAAGTGTCTTGTTAATTTTTTTCTAACATCCATCATTTCTTTATGTTCAGGGTCCAAAACTTGTTGCTACAAGCCAAGCTGCCTTAGCCTAAACACATCACAAGCATCTCAGGTAACTTTATTTGGGATTTTGAAAACTAATCATAATCATCTTTCCTAAGACGGCCAAGATTTGCTGACCATTTGCTAAGAGTTCCGTAGCCTAGCACCAGCCACCAATCTTAGGCTCTCACGTGTGTTCGCTGATTTGGGTTCCATTTGCTGAAAAGAAAAAGAATATATAAAGGTCTAGATTAATGCAGTTTACCCAAGGGATAGGAGGAGTAAAAATCCAGAATTCAAACCAGTCCCAAAGATTCTGCTCTGACTTACATGATATACTACATTGACTCATCCACCCTAACCCAGCCAAGGACATCCTCAGAACAAAGCTTAAACTATATGAAAGAGCATTTCTGGGGTGAAAACAGTTGTGTATTATTGATTCTGCATATTTTTTAGCTGATAATTCTGTAAATTCATTTCACCAGTAGGTACAATAGAGCTATCTAATGGGGTTCCTATTTCATAAGAAATGATCTGCTTCTGAATCTCTTATGTGTCACATGCCAAATTTTGACAGAATTTATTTTCATATTTCAAAGTAGCCTCCCTTAAAAATATAGATAATTGAGCACATCTATGTTGCTCCATTTTGTTTGTAATATTTTGGAAGACAATTTTAAAGATATATCAACAATGGAATAAGACGGCATATCTTATTTTCATCTTTATATGAAAACATATACTTTCTGTGGATTCAAGCAAAACACCTACAGATATAGGGTTATTTCAAAATTATTACCATTTTAGAAGGAAAAAAAAACTTTGTTGCAGTCTGAGAAGACAGCTTTCATTTGTAGTAAATTAGGTAATAAGTAGGTCTTGAGAAATGGTGAGACCTCTGACTTTGAAGCTTGAGGCCTCTGACGGGACCAGTGGTAACGAGAATGGTCACAACACATGTCAGTGTGTCATCTGCCCACGGACTGAGGGAGTTCAGCTAAGTCCAGGTCATGCTTAGGCTGTCTCCACTGGTGAAATTGCAAAAAGAGTCTAAGAGATTGAACATTTCTAAAAATATATTTGGAAAGTATACTTCATTTTACAAAGATCGTTTAAGTTTCTTTTTTTTTTTTCAGTCTACCCTGAGAAGAAGAGAGACCTGAAGACTCATCTTTTGTGTTGGTGTAAAATCAACACCCTAAGGAACACAAATTTCTTTAAACATTTGACTTCTTTTCTCTGTACTGCAATTAATAAAAAATGAAAAGAATCTACTCTGTGGTCTGTGACTGTATTTTCCAAAGGCGTGCTTCCTCTGACAGCTTCATCGGCTTTGGGGAAAAACGGGCACCCTTCCCCCTGACAGCTTCATAGGTATTGGGAAATACACAGGCACACTCCCTTCTCCCATCTCCCCCACATAGTCTTGTAGGCTCTGGAAAGGACTCAGTTTTCTCCCTTCCTTCCCTTTAGCAGAGATGTTAGATCCTATGGGCAACACGATGACAACAAATGTGAATACTCTCCAAGTTATGGGCAGTGAGCATAGAAATGAATTTCAACATTATGAGAGTTCCGAATGAGAGACTAAATGCTTATGAACGATGGCTTGCCCTTGTCAGTGGGTCTCTCAGACTGAGTTGGGGATGGAGGTGACAGGAATGACTTTAGAGGTGGCTAGTTGAACTAATAAAGTGATCTGAGAAAATTTTACTGCAGTCCATGATGATGGATAAAGCTTCGAGAAGCAATATTGGAAGAGAGGACTGGGTGATCTGGGGGGCTGCTGAAGCACACGGGACTGGTGCAGCACAAGACATCTTGAAATTTGCAGGTAAACGGATGGAGCCAGAAAACATCATATTGAGTGAGGTAACCCAGACACAGAAAGACAATTATCACAGGGACTCACTCATAAGTGGACTTTAAACATAAAGCAAAGAAAATCAGCCTACATCACAATCCCAGAGAACCTAGACAACAATGAGGACTCTAAGAGAGACATGCATAGGTCTAACCTACACAGGAAGTAGAAAAAGACAAGAGCTTCTGAGTAAATTGGGAGCATGGGGACTTTGGGAGAGGATAGAAGGGGAGGGGAGAGGAAGGGAGAGGAGCAGAGAAAAATGTAGAGATCAATTAAAAAAAAAGTTGGATGGTGAAAGAGTCATGTAAAAATTTAAAAGTTACATTTCATGCTAGATTCTTTTCTCTGTTCCAGGAAGTAATTGCTCATATATACTTTGGCCTATGAATTTTTAAGACTTACCCAAGCATTGCCTATGAATTTACATACATATTCATTTGTAGCCATATGAAAATTTTATTATTATATACTTGGTTTCAAATTGTACATATTCTTCTACAACTGGCTCTTAATATTCCTTTATAGTTTCATTTTAAGCATGATTCTTGAGAAGATGATGACACCATATAAAAGAAGGTCCTTTTCAATCCTCTTCTTCCACACCCTCCTCTCCTTCAACCTGATGAAAGGATCAGAGGCAGGAGGAAGACTGGAAGGATAGAATGAAGCCTAGGACCTGACCTGATGGAAACCAGGAAGGATTGTCAGACAATTTTGAGGAAGGAGTTGCTCTTCAACTGGGTGCTTAGGGGGTGAGGTTTAGATGCACTATCTGGAAGGCACTGGTTACCTTCTAGATAACCACTCCTAGATACCAAAGGGAAACTTAAAACTTTGAGAGAATTATGCCCCCAAATGCACTATTTCCTGAACCTCTACATCTCCAGCTTTCCTTAGAGTCAACATCTGAAACTAACGAGTCCAAGTCAGTTCTGGTTTTGTAAGGGCAGCTTTTGGGGAATAATTCCCATCTGTCTGTCATCTAGCTGTTTGTCTCTGCATTCTGCTTCATGATTCACAAGGCTGGGCTACCAGAATATTACAGGCTTACTGGTGTGTGTGTGTGTGTGTGTGCGCTTTCACACATGTGTTGGTCTCATAACGTATTGGGGACATGATATGATGTCAACATCATTTAATACTGGGATGCTAGTTTGATGACTTATTTTTTTAAAGGCAGTGTTTACCAAGTATCTTCACTGTGAAGTTATTACTTTTTCCTTTGCACAGTCTTTGTGGGGAAACAAACAGTCATACATCTCACCCACAAAATGAGACATGAAAGGTATCAACTTTCTGGAGGTGTGATGATGGACGCTATAAAATAATCCCTCACTAGCTCATAATGAAGCTAATAAAGGGTTATTTATTTAGGGGTAGACTCACAGATCATAATCCTCTGCAAAAATGGGGAACAGGAACTGAATCCAGAAGCTGGGAGAGAGAACCAGCCCATGCTTTGTGTTGGCAT
The DNA here is from genome assembly GCA_028555095.1 of Dicrostonyx torquatus. Lineage (NCBI taxonomy): Eukaryota > Metazoa > Chordata > Mammalia > Rodentia > Cricetidae > Dicrostonyx > Dicrostonyx torquatus. Next base: position 6,756,427 of record JAQHUG010000054.1, on the reverse strand, counting down.
TTTTTGTATAAGAGGTCACACCCAAGTGGGCTGGTATCTTAAAGGCCACTGGCTGGAGTTCCAACAGCCTGGAGGGGGCAGGGAAATATCTACGTGTTTTATTAGAATTCTTCAGGAAGACAGATTTGCTTCACAGTTATTCAATTATTTATTGCAAAATGAACTTAATATTTTATTCTGGATTTGGGACAATAATTCAGTTATGTATTTTGTCACTCAAATTATTACAGCTTTGGACATTCAGGCTCCTTTCAGCTTGGCTCTTGTATTCCTTTCAGGTGTCTGCGTCCTTCATTTCTAAGTGTCATTCACTTTCTGACATTGCAAGACGCTACAGATTAATCTGTGTTTTCCGTTCCTCAGTCCTCGAGCAGCCATTTCCAGTAGCCCTGGTTCGTGTCAGTGGAGAATGGAATTAGATCTGAGTACTGACTATGCTCCTCACTAGTGAGCACTCACTTTTTCTATTACTTTGTAAATTATAGAGCTAAGAAATATTAAGTATGTGGACATATGTATATGGATGAACACACAAGTCGTCTATCTATCTATGATACATGTGCATATGTGTTCCATATGTTAACTATTGATAACTATTTCAGGACCACAGGTCTCATTCCAGCTTTCCTTTTGCTGATCCATAACTCTTCTCTTGATAGTGAGGGCTTGTCTCCCACTATCTGCCATTGATTTACACATTTGTTCAGTCCCAAGATACACGTTCAGGAATGTCAGAATTATTGACCCATCCGCCCCATGAGAGCTATTAACAACTAGAGTACAGTGTTTACATGCGATTTCGTTTGTCTTTAACCTATAGTTTTTAGTCAAAACTTTGTTTTCCAAAGTTATTTAGGCCAATTCAATTTTTTTTTCCTCTACAGTTTTCAGTGACGTTATGAGTTGGTTTGGGTAGAGTCATATATACACTGGGTACAGGAGGGATTTAGGCTCTGTCTTGACTGATTTTTTTTTGGCTTACACTGCTCAGATATGTCCCTTATGTCTCTTTCCTTCGTTTCAGTAGAGAAGCCTCTCTGGTAGTATACAACAGTGGCGGAGATGGAGGCAAATACCTGCCCAGCTCACTCTCCGCATTCATTCCAGTCTCTCCACACACCCCGTTTCAGTTGTCTCCCAGTCATCAGGAGTGCCCTGGCTCTTTCTGCCCAGGGCTTTGGAGAATATTTCTTTGTTACTCTCTTGGGTCTTTTAACCTTGGCCCTGTCTTGTTTCCATCAGGGGTTTACACTTCGTTTCCTCGAGTTAGTATTACCCTTGCAGGAATCTAATCGTTTCTCTCACCTAACAGTAGGCCTTGTAACTCTTTTTCCTCTTAGTGACTGTAAGACAGAGGTGTAGCGATCGATGACACAAACACAGTGAAGAAATACAATGATTGTGGACAAAGACTCCAGAGGCAAACATGAAGAGAAAGTGTATTGCTAGATGTTTCTGTTAAAGAAATCTGAATAGAAGAGATTTGCACTATGGTTTCCTTCAAAGACACATAACAATGATATCTAATACAGCTAACAGAATTTATAGTGACATAATCAGTGCTATAGAATAAATAATGACATTATGGACATCAATTAAATACATAATAAAACAGAATATAGTGGCAGGATAATTTATTTGTGTCAATATAGACTCCTCAGAGTCATTAAATCATCAGTTATAACATTACTATATTTATCATGAGGCTGAAGATATAATAATTGGACAAGAATATGATGTTTTTGACACTAAAGAAGATAGTACAGTCATGTGTTACTTATTAATTCTGGAGTCAAGGGCAGAGTGTGTGTAATGGTGGCCTCACAAGATTAAAATGACATTGAAAAATTTCTTTCAGCTGGCAATGTACTTAATCTTTCATGTGGTTGTGCTACCTTTGCCTCGGTTAATCTGATCCAGGATTTTTCCCAATTGCATTTGTGATGTGAACAACTGATGAGTAAAGAGAGGAATACTTGCATGACACTATAAAGAGCATTAGTATTTTGAAATGTCTGGAGAAAGGAAGAATTACTTTTTGACTAATGAAAGAATTACCGTAATATGACATTTGATGGTTGATGGTCGGTGGGGTAGTAAATGTTTTGTTCATCTATTTCATTCATGGAAACCTTGCTGTATTTCTTCAACCTTAGACTGTAAACTTTAGACTGACCAATAGTTTAAAATATCATGTACAACTGATTATCTCTTTTCCATAATTGCTTTATATCTTTACTCAGATTACTTCTGTTTTCCTAAATATGCTGATTCCTTAACAATTTGGCCTTAAGAATCTCAAGAGAGGAGTTGAATTAAGGAAGGGTTGTATTACTTGGGTGTCATAAGTAATAAAGATGAGTCTGTTCTATTTGATGGAGGAGAAACTCTCATTCATTCCAACTAGAGCAATTGAGTTTGTGATCGGGAGGGACACAGTGGAGAATCAGCAATCTCAAACTTGTTAATGATTGAAGCAATACAAGACAAAGCTGTGGGATAAGGTTAGGCCATGTCTTTGGAAAACTTTCAAAAATAAAGCTCAGAGTTCGGTCCCAACAACTGTCAAGAAGGATAGTTTCCCAAGTTAAGATGTTTCGGCACTGTGCGGAATACGGCTCTTCTTAAGGCATCCTCACACACAGAGAGAACGAGCAACTGCTCACATGTCCCTTGTTATGAGGGCACTGTTTGGGGAATTTCTTTTCTAATCACCTGTACCAAAAAGCTGTCACTCAGCTTTGCTATTTGCTACAGTTTGAGCGTATGTGTCATTTCTAAATTCTTATGTGGAGACCTAATATCCAAGGTGATAGTATTTTTTTTAAGAAACTTCGAAAATTATTAAGCCACAGGGACTCTGTTCTTATGGATAGATTAGTGTTTTTTTTTGTTTTGTTTTGTTTTGTTTTTTTTTTTTGAGAATTGGTCTTACTATGTCACTTAGGTTGGCCTCAAACATGTGGCAATTCTCCTGTCTCAGCCTACTGATTTCTGGGACGACAGGCTGTCACAGCCAGCTTCTTAGTATCCTCATAAAAGCAGTTAAGGAATGTTCCCATATTTGTATTTCCATCTTTTCTGCCATTTATTGCAGTATGTTTGAGAAATGGATATTCACCAGACATTGAGTCTACAGGGACCATGTGATCTTTGACCTCCAAGCCTCCAGAATAGAAAAACGCATTTTTATCATTTACAAGTTTTCCTACCCCAGGCATTTCATGAGAAAAGGACGATACCAGGAAAAAGGAGTATCCAACAACAGCTGGAACAAGGCCAAACACTCTTTTGATAGTTCCTACACCCTGTCATAGCTATAGCAACTGGGAAAAGGTGAGCTCCATTCAAAAATGTACTTTGGAAAGAATTTTTTATGTACAAGTCATTGTTCCAGACAGGGTTTTCCCTCAAGTGGTTTATAGTTTGACTGTGTTGACCAACTTTCTACTTTCAAGGGCTGATAACCAGCCTGTCCATAGCAACCAACGCAGAGAGTGTACTGCTGGTACAATGTACATTTCTGTGAAACCGATTTTCAGTTGGCTCTCCATTGACATTTCTGTATCGCTGCTTGACCTATATTGATGTCTGAGTTCACCTTTATTGACCTTGACATATTTCTGTCCTTTTAAGTTTGACAGGTAGTTCAGTTACTCAATCTGGCTCTGAACTCTTTTACTTTGTTCCTGTGTGGAGGAAGAAAAAAATATTTTCTCCTCTAAGCACAAAAGATCCAAAGATAAAATGCCTTTGATGAAGGAAAGCAGTCTTTTCCCCATTTTGATTTTCTTTTGAGCCAAACAGGTTGACAGAAAATATGAATGGCGAAACATTCTCCTTTAGAGTGGGACCTAGATCAGCTCAAACTAAACAAAAGAAAAGACTTGACTAAAACCAATTAAGGGAACAGATATGTGACAGCTAGTGCTGGATAGAAGAGACCAAGGAAGAAGCCAGCAGAGAATACATGGGACACGCTTGTCATGAGCAGTTTGGTGGTGTTTACACATCATTACACAGAAGAAAAGTCTTTCCATGTGGTCTTCTAGTTCCTTGCTAGAATCCTGTTAGGAAGTTCCCGAAAAAGTATGGGGAGGTCCTCATAAATGGGTTCCAGTAACATGTATAGGATAAGTAAAGATAATTTAACAGCATTAGGGAACAGGGAAGAAGATGTCAAGACAAAGTTTGAGCTACTCTCTTAATCCTTGAGTTCTCAGAAATATGGAAACTCTAATGGCCATGAGTCTGTTTTCTGCCCACAGATAACATGAGTAGGGGATAAGTGGAACTAAATATTCAAAATCAAGAAGGCCATAGTGACCTGGAATACTACTTAGAGTTGGAGTATGTCTGCTTTGCAGGATGCATTTTAAAGTCTGCAGATAACAACCATTGGCTTCCGCTCAGGGTGCGGGCTGGCATCCACTTCTCACATATGTTCTTGTGCCTGTGGAGACCTAGCATTACATAAAATAATACACAAAAATTCCAATATGCTCTGTTCCCAGGACAGGAGAGGCTCGCTGCTCATTTGTGTTAAAGAGTTTGTGAGGACCGAGAGGACATAAATCCTGACTGCAATTCGATTCAGTGACATTTGGTTTCTATTTTTAAAGTTTATGCTCTGTTTCAGATGTTGTGCTAAGCACCATGGTAGACCCAAGAAGTTAACCATAGGAAGAGCTGGATGGCTCACAGAATACTAGGATTCAAGGTTACATATGAAGTTCCATGAGAAAGCAATCTAAGAGTGTTAGAAGTTGTCAGCAAGGGCCCTTCTTTAGTAAATGAGCATATATAACTATAACTTACAGAGCATGATATGATCTATACCTTGAAGGGTGGTGGCACATTATGATGAGCATCGATGAGTAAAACACTAGAAGTGTAGAACTATGATTTCAGGAGGACACACACACACAAATACACTAGAAGTGTAAGAACTATGATTTCAGGAGGACACACACACACAAATACACTAGAAGTGTAAGAACTATGATTTCAGGAGGACACACACACACAAATACAAAGATCCATAAAGAGTCACTTTCTGCCAACTCACATGTGTGGCCTACTGTACATTCTAACACAAATGGCCAGTCCTAAAAGTGATAATATTTATCCTTATCTTTCTAGAAACGTTTGAAGTTGTCTATAGCATTCAGGATACATCATTCTACGTATACATGAAAATAAACTTAAGGGGAAGTATTGTTTTTGTGACACAAATGATAAAATCCAGAATCACTCAAATTGAATTATTTGCTGAATTCTGTTGGGCTAATAATTGGCACAACCGAGATTAGAATCTTTTTGATGGCAAAGTTCAGTTTGTCAGGCCATATTGCACCTAGGAAGATTTAAGGATTTATGGCAAAGTAAACAGAACAAGAATTAGAGCAACAGAAATGTGTTTGTCAGGAACTCTGTACTTAGGACTAAACTTTGAGCAATGACACACCAGGGTTAGCACTGTTTGCGGTCAGCATACAAACTGGGGTTCAAAGCTCCTCTTTATCTTTCCTTGCAGCATTTGCTGTCTGTCTCTGGGTTTGCTTTCCTCTGCAGTTTCTCTCCACTCCCACAGCTATAGTGACCCTCTGCAAGCTAGAGCTATCCCAATATCCTTCCCCTCCTTGCAGTTCTGGGGACAGGAAGCAACAAGCCAATGCCCATTGCCGATTTCTTCAAACTGAAAAGCCGGGTGCTGTGCCCACTATACTCCTGAGAGTGAAAAGCAAACCTCTCTCTCTCTCCTCAATATACGTGAACATGGCTTTCGAGTTTGTCTGTGCTTCATTCATCTTCCCATCAGCAATATTCTCACCCATGAGTCTTATTGGACTGCACACTGCAGTAGTTTCTTAATTGGTCTTGTGTCCTTTGACAACAGTAGAAACATTTTCAAAACACAAAGATGATTTTTGTCAGCTTCCTTTTGTAGTCTTTCCATTGTCTTAAGATGAAGTGTAAAAATGATAAGGTTTCAGAGATACGGCTTCTGCCAGCCTCACAGAAATAATTTCCCCTATTAGTTTGGTGAAATGGCTCAGAGGGCAAAGCTACTTTGTCCAGCGACCTGAGTTCAATCCCGGGGTACCACGTAAGAGCGGAAGAAGAGAGTCTAAAAAGTTATCTTTCGACTGCCACATGTGTGTGCCAGTGTCATACATATGTCTTCTTTCTCTCTTTTTCTCTTTGTAGTACACACACACACACACAAACACACACTTACACAATAATAAAGTTTAAAAAATTTGAACTCACCTCTGCAGGGTGAGTTTCATCATTTTCTTTCTTCTGTGTTACGGGGGATTGAACTCAGGATCTCACACAAGCTAAGTGGACACTATCACTGTGGTACAGTCTTGCTGAGTTCTGTCATTTTTGAACTCTGTGTTTCATAGACACTGCCATCCTTCCCATCCCTTAAACATGCCATTCTTTCTACCACCAATGTGCCTTTCTTTGCTTTTACACTCCCAGAGGTAAGCCTCTTTATTAGCCTACTTACCTCATTTTTCTTAGGTTTCTCTGAAATGTTACTTCCTCTAAAAATACTTCTTTTGACCTATACAAAGATGCCAGAGCTCTTTTCTGTCCACATATCACTACGCCCATCATTTATCCCGGTAGTATGGGTGCAGTCACCTGTCCACATACATGTCACAGCATCCATCATACGACCTGGTAGTGTGGGTGCAGTCACCTGTCCACGTACATGTCACAGCATCCATTATATGACCCGGTAGTGTGGGTGCAGTCATCTGTCCGTCTACATGTCACAGCATTCATCAAAAGACCCAGTAATGTGGGTGTGGTCATTTGTCCACATACATGTCATAGCATCCATCATACAGCCCGGTAGTGTGGGTGCAGTCATCTGTCTGTCTACATGCAACAGCATCCATCATACAGCCCAGTAGTGTGGGTGCAGTCATTTGTCCCCATACATGTCACAGCATCCATCATACGACCCGGTAGTGTGGGTGTGGTCTTCTGCCCACCTACATCTGTCTCTTATTGCTGACTCTTCCCATCAGAGAGCCGAATCTTGTATGTAGACTTCACATTTTTATTGACTGGATAAATAAACCCCCATCTATTGAGTTCTACCCCATGTCAGGGCTCATTCTAAGCTATTAATTCTTAATAGTTTGTTTAACCCTAATTTATTAAGAAGGTACTAGTTTTATCATAATTTTATAGATGGATATGTTGAAATTAAAGCCTGGGTTGAGTTGTTTGCCTAATGTCACCTGACTGACAGTCGCTATAGTCAAGGCTGGAACCTTCCTTATACCAAAGTCCAGTTGGTCAGACCATATTGGTTTTGCGTGGTTCCATGGACTTAGGAAGAAGAGCAGTGGAAAAGTATTTGGGGTGAGCTCAGCCCTTGTGACTAAGCTTTGAGTAAAGGCACACGTAGGCTTAGGCTTGTTTGCTTTTGATGTTAGAAACCTCACACAAAGTCAGGCAGCAGATAAGTGAGGGGGCAAAATTCAAACCCGGTCACCATATCCACGAGTTTAACTGTGAGCCTGTGTCGCCATTCCGATCACATGCTTTGGAACTGCAGAGTTTCACGCCACAAGGCAGAGTGCATAGACGGGTTAAAGGATGATGGAAATCCAGCAGGCCCTGGGCTGATCCGGGCCCTTCCTCCTGGCTTAGGTGTAGGAGCATGCCAATGACTTTGGTGGCCGATATAACATGCCTCTGTCTTGATGTGTACATATTTTCTGCAGTTATTTGCATATTTATATGCATATTCATATATAACATGATTAATAAAAACTCAGAGACAGATACTGGGGTTCAACCTGAAGACAAGAAAAGCAAAGCAATCAGTCACTGGCTCTTACCTCTACTTCAGTCTGAAAATGGCAACCCTGCCTCGAGGACTCATAATTTTAAATATCATATTTACCAGATCTTATTACACATGATCTGTCAAGCCATTTTGAAAAGATGATGAAACTGGGTGCGTGGCCTTGCAGATCATATACATACTAGTCTAAAACTTGAGGTAAGTTTTGTTAAGGTTGGAAGGTCTCAGCTAGCTCAGGAGTGCTGGAGCACAGCTGTAATCCCAGACCTTGGAAGCTGGGGTAGGAAAACCACAAACTGAAAGCCTGTTTTCCACAAACCAACCATCCAAATAATGGACCAGTCAAGTGACCAAACTAAGGAAACCATCTCAAAGCATATAAATCCTGGAAGTTATCAAGCAGAAACTCTTATTTTACTTTAAACCCTTCTCGTTGGCTTAACGCCTTCATTATCCATTCAGAAAGGGTTGCGTTCTGCTTGATACCACACTCAGGGACACACGTTGGAATTGTTTGTCTGAGTTAGGGCAAGTGTGTAGAGTTTGAATCATAAAACCATATTTCAGCTCTTTATACCCAGTGCTTTATGGCCTGAGCATCTCAGTTCTTCTTCAGAGTACTGTTGTCATCACACATGTGTGCAACATCCAGTGTTAGGGCATTGCCATCTCCCTGTGCCAAAAGGCTGGTCAAGGAAAGGCTGCTCCTTCTTAGAGGGTACAAGCTGGGCCCGTGTCTGAGATTCCTCTCAGGATGAAACATAAGATGGTCTGAGCACAGGAAGTGAAAACATCAATAAGTGGAGCACAAGAAGCTCAAAAATCAGCACTGCTCTGGTATGATAAATGTCTCCAGCTGAACTGCTGTTGGTGAGTTAAGCCTTTGTTTAGATATTAGGTCACTTGATAAATCATACACAGTCTAAAATATACTCAGACTACTTCAATAATTCATTGCTATTTTATTCAATGAGGAGGGAAGGAAGGAAAGTGAAGGAAAAGGAGAGGGAGGAAGGGAGGAGAGAGAGAGAGAAGAGAGAGGGTCTTAGTCACTTGCACTCTAGAAGACTACTGCTTAGATGTCATGACATACCATCGCTGTGTTTTAGTCTACTTATTTTGAGTAGAGTAAGGAGAACAGGAGCTACCTAAGAACAACGTCATACTGTGTATTTGGTTTTCCTGCTTTCTATTAGTGATACATCATGAGAATCTTTTCATTGCATCAAATATTGCTACGCAAAATTGGTTCGATAGCTGTCTTTCACTCCATATAATGAATACACTATATTCATTTTCTTGTACAGATCATTTGTTTCTGTAATCATCTTTTTAAAAAAATAACTGCTCATGGGCTAGACAGATTGGTCAGTAGTTACAGCACTCCCTGCTCTTCCAGAGGACTTGAGTGTGAATTTTAGTACCTACACGGCAGCTCACAACAATCTGTAACTCCAGTTCCAGGGGATCTAACACCCTCTTCTGACCTCCTCAGGCAATAGGCGTGCACATGATTCACAGACATACATGCAATCAAAAACACTCAAGCACATAAAATACATGTTTAAACAATGAATTAAAAAAAATAAAAACTGATCACATATAAAGTCTTAGAAAGCACCGATGCCTGGATCTCAACTACGCAGGTTCTGACTCGTTAGCCTGAGTTATAGTTTAGGTATAGGGAACTATAGTTTAGGTATAGTTTAGGTATAGGGAACTTTTCAGAGTTTTCCAGTCACTTAAATGTGTGGAGAAATTAAAAGTTACCACAGACTCCATGACATTGGGGGTGAAGGTCTGAGAAGAAGCACTCTTAGGGTCAGAAGTGCATCAGTGCATATTATTTAGTATTGCCTTAACCATCTTGAGTTGCTGAGTGGTAATGGAGCTGACCCACTTACCTGTGATATACATGCAGAATTGTGAATGACGGAGCTGATCCATTTACCTTGGCATACACAAATACAAAATTGTGGATGACAGATTTGCCCCATTTACCTGTGCAGAATTGAGGATGATGGAGCTGACTCATTTACCTGTTGTGTACATACAGAATTGAGGATGACAGAGCTGACCCACTTACCTGTGACATACATACAGAATTGAGGATGATAGAGCTGACTCATTTACCTGTGGCGTATATACAGAATTGAGGATGATGGAACTGACCCATTTACCTGTGGCATACATCATATAGAACTGTGGATAATGGAACTGACTCATTTACCTGTGGTGTCCGTATAGAATTGAGGATGATGGGGCTGACTCATTTACCTATTGTGTACATACAGAATTGAGGATGATGGAGCTGACCCATTTATCTGTGACATACATTGCTCTTTGGTATATTAATTAGAATGTATAGTAATTAGACTTGTTTCATCAAGGTTTATGCTGTAAGTTTTCTGTGTTAAACCATACACAGCACATTAAATAAAATATACCTATTGACAAATGTTTTTGAGTTAAATAATAACACTATAATCAAGAATAGATTCATTAATGAAGAGTCTGAAATAATATGTTCAGTGACTAGCATATGATATGTATTTTCTTATTTTTAAAAGAATGTATTTTGAGTTACATAGTAAGTCTAGTATCTTTCCTTTATGGCTACATCAATGTTTTAAATTGAAATAAAAATTATTCTAAAAAAATGTTTAGGGGACATTATCTATTTGAACAGGTTAGTTGGAGAAGAACATTTGCAGCGTCTGTACGATGTTTTTTCTTTTTTCCACTCTGAAGTGGTCTGTGTCCTTGAACATAAGATACAAGTGACCCCTGTGCTGTTAATTATTGGCAAATTGCCCCATCTCAACCTAAGGAAGTAAAGTAACATGTTTGTCAGCTGATGGTTACTAGTTAACAGGCATCACTTAAGAAGGGTATAAAAGGACACCAGCAGGACCGCTTCGCATGTTCAGCTTCCACCACTGCCAACAACGAACAAACCAGCAACCATGAAGTGGAGGGCGTCCATTCTTGTCGTTTTCCTGCTAAGTTTTGCTGACTCCAAAGTGCTGCATAGAAATGAGTTTGGAATAGGTAAGATGCTACATAACTTGGGAGCTATTTTTCTATAACAAAATTCTTCAAAACATCTCTTCAGCTGTCTTGATTTAGGCGTCATATTTGCTGTTGTAGACAAGGAAAGTATTTAACTGGTGGCTAGATCTTGGTGAAGGATAAATGTAATTCTACAAGAGGCATAGAAAACCACAGCAATGTTTAACACGATTAGCTTTTGTGTAGTCCATGCTCGATCATTTTTGATTTATTTTATTTAATATCATATGTGTACACATATATGAGAAGACACGAAACCAGGCCACACCCTTAGTTCCTTCAGATTGACAAAAAGCATAGCCCTTCTCACTAAGGGCTAATTTGACTCTATTCAAAGCATCACTGTGAATACGCCAACTGTAGCTTAATTATGTCCAAAGCCAATGAGAACGCTGTACTGTTAGGGTGAGAAATAGTGTCAAGTCTGCAATTGATCAATCTGGTTAATTTTGTTCCTTAATCTTCGAGTTTCCCCAAGTGTAAAATTAAGATATCTGGGTTTAAGTTCACCAGTTCTTGCTTTCCCAGATGAAATAATCACTTGTCAAAACCTCTTTTGTTTTCCAGCTTCCACGTTAGATTCTTCCCAGTGCTCGACAGAGAAGAATTTACTTAGCCTGTAAGTTTTGCTTGCATTGCAGATATGCCATGCCAAAAAACAAATTTAGATAATTGAATATTAGGTTTTTTGGGTGCGGGTCTAGACAGGGTTTCTCTATAGCTTTGGAGCCTGTCCTTGAACTCGCTCTGTAGACCAGGCTGGCCTTGGACTCATAGTGATCTGCCTGCCTCTGCTTCCAGAATGCTGGGTTTAAAGGTGTGTGCCACCTCTGCCTGGCTCTGAATATTAGTTTTAAAATTACAAGAGAGAATTGGGCAATTTTAGGGCTTCACTTATGCGGAATATCAAGCATATGCAAAATGTTGAGTTTTGGAGCAATGCCTTGCAAATTACCTGTACACTGCCTGGAATTCTATGAAGCAAACCAAATCAGATTTTCAAAACCTAAGATTAATTTCTCAGCAGTCAGTAACAGCTCTTCATGAGTGCAGGAATCTGTTTTTATCAGTACCAGTAGGAAGAGACTTCAGCAGTCTCTAGTCTGCAAACTGTTTAGTATCAAGTCACAGGAAGTAGAATATGGTTATTTTTGTTTTTTGTGGAGGACATTTTATTCCTTTAAATTTTGCCTCCTTTCTACCCGTTTGAAATTTTACGGTAAAAAATTTAAATGTGTGTGTTACTGGTGATGTTTGCCTGCAGAAACCTGGACACACATCACTTTGAGTCAAACTGAGACTACCACAAATTAGGGTTGAAATTCAGTCATGATGGGAGCAAATGTAGCTGGAGGTCTAACGACTTAATCTTTGTTTAAATTAAGAAAAAAAAAACCTGTAAGGACTACAGGTTTTCCCAGTTACCAATGCATCACAGTGAGCAGTGGTCCAAAAAGGAGGAAATACATTTTCGGGAAGTCCGCTTACTTTGACTTGTAACAGTTACACTTTATTTATGGGTGAGGGTGACAGAAAGAAAAGTGGCATTCATTTCTGAGCGGCTAGAACTCCACCTCACATGGATCTTTTCGGGGGGGGGTGGGGGGAGCGTCTAAAAAGATGAGGACTTGAGCCACCCAGAGAGAAAGCTGTTCTTGGAAGACGTGTGTCTTGCGTCTTGTCCTTAAACCTTTGCGTGTGGTTTTATTTCAGTGCCACCATCACCTTTACCCAGTTTGTTCCCGAAGCCACTATCGAGGAAGTAAGCAAAATGACGAGCGACGTCTTGACGGCGATTAAGAAACCCACAAGCGATGAGCAGCATGGAGGGTGTTTAGAAAACCAGGTGAGTGACTACAAACCAAAACTCAGGCTGTGGAAGAGAAGATGCCAGGAAGATGTGCTTCAGTTATTTGACAACCGGCTGTATGCAAGCAGGGTTTGTTTGGTTCTGGAGTCGTGAACAGCTCGGATGCAAGGCGAGTGGCTGCTGAAAGCGCCAGGATTACCATGGCGACTCAGCTAAGGTTACAGAGGGAGGTTCTCTGAGTGACTGCGGACACACGCTCTTCTTTCAGCTTTTATATCTACACCATTCAGGGTGCCATTAAGTCCATTTAGAGTTGTCATGGAGATTTATGTTAACTACGAATGGCGGTTCATTTTCTCTTAGGCACACGGTGTTGCTGACATCTTTCTAGGAATTACTGCAAATGCATTGCTAATCGAAACACTATATGGAAGATGATGTCCATCAATCAGAATATCTGTCCAGTGAACTAAGAGAAATTGGCTGCAGCTTATCGTCAGAATCCCCATCTTATTTATAAATGCTAAATCATCAAGTTATATAATAATCTCTCTGTTATATAGTCAAATTTTTATGTAAAATTTTATTATTATATTATATGACAATAATAGTTAAATTAGTTAAATCTCTATTATAATCCTCCAAGGTTGGGGACAGTTTTCCTGGACAGGAAACTGAGGCCCAGAGGAGTTATTCCTTTAGGGAACTGTAGTTTGGCAGGACTGAGGTTTAACTGAGGACCTCTGGCTCCGGAAATAAGGTCCTTAGCAGGGTACCCCCACTGTTCAACAGAGCACAGTGAGTGTGAGGGTCATAGCAGGTTGTTCGGGTGGTCAGATACAGCAAACACCCAGGAGCATCAATGTCTGGTACCCAGGGAAGTCAGAGCTTCAGAAAAACAATCAAGTTTTAGTACGCAGTCATCCTGGTATGGAGACTCATTATGAAATAGGTATTATTCTTTAGTTTGCTTTTGTATAAAAATGGACTTTATATTTTTTGGAATTTTTCAAGTATGGAGTAAAATTCCCAGAACTCTGTCCCAGTGGAGTTGAAGTGGCCAAAATGTTATGTGTCTGGGCACTGTATAAGAGATTTCCTTTAAAAATGTGCATTTTAAAATGCATTCTTTGAGACTTTCTTACAAAGTATTTTAATCACATTCATGCTCCAGCCCTCCTTCCGCATCCTCCAGATCACCCCTGCTATTGCCTCTCTATCTCAGTTTTGTTTCTTTTTCTTAAAAATCCACAGTGCCATCCAGCATGTGCATGGGCATAGGGCCATCCACGGGCACATGTGCCAAGAGGCACACCCTATAGAAAACCTACTGTTGCCTTCCAGCAGCTAATAATTTCCAATAATTCCTCTGCAAAGGCTGGGGCTTTCTGAGCCCCTTCCCATCCATGCGGGAGTTTTGACTAGCTCGGTTTTTCTCAGGTCTTGTACAGACAACCACAGCCATTGTAACTCCACATGGACAATTGCGCTGTTGTTCTGAGAACAGTTTTTCAGCAGTTCTCTTGCAATCTGTGGCTCTTACAATCTTTTCCCCCTCTTTCCCAATGGACCGTGACCCTTGAGGGTAAAGAGTGTCCCCTCTCTATAGGTGTCCCAGTTAGGGCTGAACACTCCACAGTCATTCATCTGCACTTTGACCAGCATGAATCTCTGCATTAATCACCAGCCACTGCAAATAGAAGCTTCAGGGATGCAGGCTGAGGGCTGCACTAGGCTCTGGATATAGTGATGAGTGTTTAGAAGGCAGTCTGATACTATGTCCATTCAGTAAAATAAATAGATGTGGGTTTTCTCTTAGGGCCTATGACATACTCAACCGTGGGTTCTTGGTTCAGTTTACAGTGCCGGGCATGAATTCCACACTGTGAGGGCCGGCCTGAGATCCAATCAGAGCACTGTGTCCCACCCTTGTGAATTTATGCCTCTGCTGCACCAAAGAATATACCGTAGCCAGGCAAATTGTTACTGTACAATTAACAACTGTGCAGTTTACAGCTGGGTAAGACTGTAGATTAGATGACTTTTCAACCCCAGCAGCTTGCACGGAAACTGCTGTCATTATGAAGTCTAGACATCAAGATGACAACTTCAGATGCTTCCTAAAACGCTAAGATGTATGAGTTGCTAATATTGTATGTTTGGTTTTGTCTTTCTCTCTTAGTTAGTTAAAAACGTGTATATGAATTATGCCATAACCACCTCATATTGCAACTTTTTATTCAGTTAGAGTTCAGGATTGGGTGCTTTGACCCTGCAAATTCAAAAGGTTTCTCTAACAGGGTGGATTGAAACAAGCACGCTGGCACACTCCTGTAATCTCAGTGCTCAGAAGGTGGGGGGCAAGGGAATCTGAGTTTGAGGCCAGGCTAGTTTACATAGGGAGTTTCAGGCAGCCAGGACCACATCATGAAGAGAAACTATCCTAACCAACCAGAGGACACCAATAATCAAAAGTGAATATTAGGGTCTTAAGTAAGACTGTCAAGACTTTAAGAATGTTAGTAATTATAATAGTTAAACATTTTCCTAAAATGAACAAAACATGCATTTTTAGAGGCTTCCTTTAGAATACTGGTCTTGTCTAATCTCAGTGAATTTAGGCACTAGGGAAGAAAGCATTTTAAAAACATTGCAGCTACATCTGTAATTATGACTAATGAAGGGTGGTCCTATTTTTAGTCCACTTGGAGGTCATTCCTATTTGTAATAATATCCAATTTTACACTATTGTCCTGTTGTTAGAAGGCCAAAGGGAATGAGCAGCTATAAAACAACGAGGAAAGAGTTTATTTTCTGGGGGCTGATTTTTTTCATGTAATAAAAGAATAAAATAAATTTAAAATCAAGATAGGAAAGATAAATGATTGCATGGCCCCTTTTCGTTTAACATAATGTGTGCTACCCAAGGATGTAAATTAAAGGCCCTTCACCCTAAAAGCTTCACTTCACCCTAAAAGATCCCTTCAGATCAAGAAGAAACCTCTTGAACATGTGCAGGGGACTTTCTTAATTCACTGGCTTCATTTCGGATACTGGAAAACTTTACACAGCTGTTCCAGAGGAGTTCATGGCTTTTCATAAAAAACAAACAAACAAACAAAAAACAAAAGTTTTTCTTTTCCCAGATGTCTGTGTTTCTGGATGAAATTTGCCATGAGAAGGAACTCTCTGACAAGTATGGATTCGCAGACTGCTGCAGCCAAAGCGGGGAGGGAAGACACCAGTGTCTGCTTGCCCGCAAGAAGACGGCTTCTGCCTCTGTCTTGCCCTTTAACTTCCCGGAAGCTGCCGAGAGTTGCAAGGCATACAAAGAAAACAGGGAGATGTTCATGAACAGGTAAGGGCCCTCCACCGGGCAGTTAGTGTTTCTACCGTCTATACGTGTACTCCAGAGTGTGGAGAAGTCGGGAATAATATCCAGGGTGTATCTGCTGAGGGCTACACAAAGAACACCTCCAGTGCTCCTGTTAATTACGGGCTGTGAGATGCGAGACAGACCACGTGCAGACCCAGCCTCTTTCCTTCAGCCTCCTGAGACGTTATCTCTTTCCCACTTTTAAAGTTTCGGTTTTGCTTCACCCCAAAATGCAACAGTATTGCAAAGAATGACTTCTGAGAGCCAAGCATTTATGTATCAAACTCACTAAACTGATGATTAAGATTGTATAGTCAGATAACATAGAACAAATGTGCTTGGTGCACATGGTTGGGTGAATTCTCATAAGCTTTGATGTTACCCTCTCCCCGTCCTTTAAAAATATTTTATTTTTGAGTCAGGGTCTCATGAAATCCAAGCCGGTCTTGAACTAAGTATGTAGCTAAGGATGAGTGTGAACTTCTGATCCTCCTGCTTCTGTCTTCCAAGTGCTATGGTTACAGGCATATACAAACATACATACACTCATTTATATACCTATCATCTGTATCTATCTATCTATCTATCCATGCATGCATTTATATATCTATCTTTCTATCTAATCTATATATCTATCTCTCTCTCTCTCTCTCTCTATATATATATATAAACACACACACACACACACACACATATATATATATATATATATAGAGAGAGAGAGAGAGGGGGGGTAGGGGAGGACTTGCTAGGGTGGTTACTCAGAAATCTGGCCTGGCTGATTCCCCAGACATGTCTGGACAGATGTACTTAAAAAAGACATTTTTTAAAGAATCATAGCATCTTTGTTTATTTTCATAATAGGCTCTGGTACAATGTACTGGATCTTTTCTCCTGAGGTTGACAGAGAGGATCATTTTTGACAGCATCTGGAAAAGCACACACACTTCCCCTGTAGCAGCACAGTAAAGAAAAAGCTCCGTGCACTCCATCGCTTTTGCTGTTATCTGAATCTCTAACTAAATCCCAGAGTCTACTTCAGAGTAGTTGCCATCCGTTCATGTTTGCCAATCTCCATGCATTGTCACCTCCACAGGGTCATCTACGAAGTGTCAAGAAGGTACCCCTTCATGTACGCACCTGCCATTCTTTCCTTGGCTGCTCAGTACGACAAGGCAGTCCCAGTGTGCTGCAAAGCTGAAAACCCAGAGGAATGCTTCCAGACAAAGGTGGTAATTCTGTGCAGCTCTGTGAACCTAGATGGGGCCTAGCTATGGCTTGGGAAAGCAGCGTTAAACGTGGAAATATGGCTTGTGCGCCGTTCTTTTTCATCCTAGTGAATATCTTTCCCATTATCAATGAAATCTCCTTTTATATTTATAGTTACAGTTAGAAACACTATTCCTAATGGTAAGGCACAAGTTTAGGCCAAAGGAAAAATGTGTGTAATTTGCGGCTCCATGAACCTGCATGTACTGAATCTTTAAAGAAAGTAGAAGAAATAGCAATCTACATGGAAGAGGTGACTTAGTAGCTATAAGCCGGACAGGAGATGGAGCTGTGTTTCTTCTACAGGGCAGGACAATGACATGCTCCCTATAGCTTCTCATATAGACATGAAACAACATTCCTACACAATCACAACCCCATGGATAACTGACAGCACACTACAAGTTCAACCAGAGCTGAAGAAGCTGAACATTGGTGGCGTTGTTCATACATCAGCACAAGGGAGCATATTTCAGCTTCTGGTTTTTGCTTGCTTGTTTTCCTTTGCTTTTTGAGACAGACTCTTGTTATATAGCCCCAACTGGGCCCAGATTCCTAAGAATCACATGACTTTCCTCAATATTGATTGTGACGCAATCTTGTTTTCTTTTTCTTTTTTTTTAATGGAGCAGGAGTCAGCAGGCTTCTTGCCTGGAGGCTGGAAAGGCACAGCTGTCCATATGGTCCCAGTATCAAAACTATGATGTTTTGTTTTGAAGTATTTTAAATAAATCTCAGCTATATATAATATACACATAAGAATTCATCTAAAAGTCATTAAGAAGTAATGTGCTTAAATGTCTGCTGATTCTAAGTTTAGTAAAAAATATTCCGTGCACTTTCATGTGTTGCCTGTATCCATTGGGTTTTTGGTTCTTAGAAAGAATACATGCGCTCTCTTTTTTTAAACACTTCACCTCTTCTGCATCTAGAGGGCATCAATTGCCAAGGTACTAAGAGAAGGAAGCCTGCTGAATGAGCACGTGTGTGCGGTAATAAAGAAGTTTGGATCCCGAAACCTCCAGGCCACGTAAGTTTAAGCTTCTGTGGAGGCAATCAGCCTGGCATGGTCGAATTGTGTTCATTTTTCTCAATGCCACTCTTGCAGAGTAAATGCCATTCTTGCAGAGTAAAGTCCCCTTTGGTGAGGTAGACTGTGACTATGATCATGAAATCTCAGGATCAGAAGGAAGTCATCAGATCAGTTGGCCATTGATTAATTACAAAAGCCTCACTGGCATGATATTCGAGAGAAAATTTTAAGGTTTATATTGTTGGCCTGTTCTAGAGACTTCAGTTTCAGACCGCAATCAAACGATACGACCTCATTAGACTATATTTTCTTAGCTCTTCTAAAAAGTAGATCAACCCTTATGGAGGGGCATCCTCAGACTTGTTGTCTAACAAGAAATTCTTCATGTTCCCAGTGCTTCCTAATCTGCTCCATTGTCAAGTGTTGCTTCTCATTAAAATATTGCCTTGAGGCAGCTGCTTTAGAACGCAGCAATGGCAGGTGATGACACGAGTCATGAGTATTGTGCACAGCTGAGACTCAGTGGGTGTTTCCAGTCATGCAGCGAGTTCCAAAGACTGGCTGGGATTTCCTGGAAGAGGCCAGACTTACTCTTCAATTACCTCCCAATTCTGCTAGAAACTTAGCAGTCAATTCATAAAGTACTTTAAAAATCCGTCTTGGGAGTAAAATAGAAATGAAGAAACAGTTACAGCAGCGCCATAATATATCTATCAGCAATAAACGCCGCATGCTCCCCGGTTACCGCCCCACTCCCTCCTCATCAGCATCTACTCAAGGAAGCAGGACATTTGCGCGGATAGCCCTTCGCATGAATGGAATTCCCAGCTGGAGGCAGCTTTATTTTATACTGTCCTTCTGCCTTGAGCTGATGGCTTGGCTCCAACATTGAGCCTACTCCACTTCTTTCATTTCACTGATTTGTGCATCTGCACCCCTCCCTGGTTTCTCACAAGTATTTGTTTCTATGAAATGAAAAGCAAGTGTTACTTTCAAGGAATTTTCCTGCCCCTTCATCAGTTATTCGGTCATAAAAATATCTATTTGAGGCAGAATCTGGTAGTTGAGGCTGGATTTGAATTCCCCACTCTCCTACCTCCACCTCCTGTCTGCTGAAATAGCAGACAAGTGCTACCATGTGTGCCAAAAGGGCACCAAATGATCGGGGTCAGGGAAGAACAACAAGGACACCATGGATCTTGAGTCCCTAGAAAATCTTCGCGACACTATAAATTACTTCCAAATCGTTTGGGCACCTAGCCCACAATCTACAGAGCTTCCACCTAGAGAGCTGGGGCCAAAGCTGATGAGATCTAAGAAATATTTCTTGTAAAATAAGGCACCTCAGATCTCTCCCCTTTGGAGGTTTGCTCAACAGATACTCTATAGGAGATGCAATTTTATTCCGATGGATAAACAAGATGATTTAAAAAAAATTCCTCTTCCAGAACCATTATTAAGATGAGTCAAAAGTTCCCCAAGGCGAATTTTACTGAGATTGAGAAGCTGGTCCTGGATGTGGCTCACATCCACGAGGAGTGCTGCCTGGGAAACGCGCTGGAGTGCCTGCAGGATGGGGTAGGTTCCTACGGATGGTTTCTGTTGCCTGTCTTTTCTCTTCAGCTCACTCTAAATGAAGGCCACCTGCCTGGGTCAGGCAGGGCACAGAGCCTGTGGCTCAGCGATGGTAGCTGTGGCTCAGTGAAGTTACAGATTTTCTTGGGGTAGAATTTGATCTATGTTCTTGATCTCAGCTTTCACTTCAGGCAATAGCAATCCCTGTCCCCTTTTGTGAGACTAAGGCACATTTGTTTCTTTATTTGATTGAAATGCAGCGAGTATCTTCTACGAGCTAGCTAGCTAGCTCCTGGTTCACCATGAGAAACACTTCCTAGGAAAACATAAATTAACATCAAAGAATGTATACTTTAACCAGAGAGATAAGACAATGGCCTTCTTGGAGTTATAGACTGTCTTTTTGTTGGCCGATATCTCTACAGGACAATGCCTGCCATATTGAGACATTCTGTCATAGTTTAATGACAGATTTATAAGTAAAAATAGCCCAAGAAATTTGCACAGGGAAGATGTCCATTCGTGGCAAGCAGAGGTGTGAATAAATGGGTCTAAAAAAGTTAAAATCCTAAACTCTTAGCAAGAGAATCCATTAAGAAGTGTCATGAACATGGTGTGGCAATTTGGGGCCAATACTGTGCTTCCCAGACATGGAATGAGAGGTCAGCACACACCCCCTCTCATCCCTGTGACATCAAACAGACTTAAAAAAAAAACTACAACACTGTTGTTAGAGGCACAAGTAACTTAGAGATGGGGTCAGGAGAGGCTCATTTCAGCATCTCATAGAGGTGGTCAGGGAAGTCAGCAGGTGGCAGGGGCTGCCAGGGAACAGAGCAGGACAGACACTAGGGCAGCAGGCACCCCCGTTGGGGTGGATTGACCAGGAAGCATGCGTTTGAGTAGTTATGTGCTCGTGCATTAAGAATTCATCAATCGCCAAGTGGGCAGCAGCGGTGGTGCCTGCCTTTAATCCCGGCACTTGGTAGGAAGAGGCAGGTGGATCTCTGTGAGTTCGAGGCCAGCTTGGTCTACAAGAGCTAGTTCCAGGACAGGCTCCAAAACTACAGAAAAAACCCTGTCTCGAAAAATCAAAAGAAAAAAATGTGTTTTGTGTTTCTTTAAGCACAGGTTTCTTGTTTTGTAAGTGACAATTTTATTGATTTTCATAGACAGTTAAAAAATTAGCTTTTAACTTTTGGAGCGCCTAAGTACTTTTTCATTGAGAGTAGAAAAAAATAATTTCAGTATTTTAGGGAAGGCTTTAACAACTGAATATTATGTTTCAGCTGTCGCTGGTGATAATGTCCCTGAGCAGAGACAAAAGTTTTCTCTCCAGGAATTTTCACCACAGGTTCGTTGTCTAGAGACTGCCCTCTGGAGGTCAGAGTGGCTCACTGCATATCTTTCTGATCAAGATGGAGAGGAGAGCTAGCAAGGGTAGAATGCCTGCGAATTTTGTCCACTGGAAATTTTCAATACCAATAAAAAGGCGTTATCTGGTTTGTTCTGGTTTGAGCAGCACATTTCCTTCTTTTCTTGGAGACTTTTTTTTTTTATTAAAATAGAAAGTAGGACTTAGATGAAAACTATGGGAAGAGGTATGCAATAAAATGGAAAGCAATGAAGGAAAGCAAGATTGAGCAAAATAAAAAGGGAGAAGAGGGAGGGGGTAAAGACAGAAAGAGACGAGGCAAAAGCCTGTATTGACCCTCGGTTTTTCCTTCACCTCTCCGTTTATCTCTTTTTCCACTTCCTTTTCAAGCTTCAAGTGTCTACCTCAAAGGATAAATCTTTGAGGCTTATATTTTGTGATGCCCATTTCAGGAAAAAATTATGTCATATATATGCTCTCAGCAAGATATCCTGTCAAGCAAAACAGCAGAATGCTGCAAATTGCCCACACTGGAACTTGGCTATTGCATAATTCACGCAGAAAATGACGACAAACCTGAAGGGTTGTCTCCAAATCTAAATGAAGTTTTGGGAGAAAGAAATTTTGGCCAATTTTCTCCAGAGGAAAAAATCATGTACATGGCAAGGTAACATACCCTGTAAATGTGCGTTCACATTGATCAAGACCATCGTGTGACTGGGAGCTTTGTTTTGTGGAAATGGAGACTGGTGGCTATAGGTTTTGAGCTCCGTTGAGGCTGTCTGTCTAGATGCTGTGAACCCAAGGATTCACAACCACAGAGCTAGAGACTAGGGAGTGAGAGCTACGGTAGAGAGACCAGAGCTCCACAATGACCATTATTAACTGGCTTGCTTATGAATGTAAATATTGTTTTATATTTCTCTGAAATGAGGAATAGCACTCTATTTCTGTATCTCATATGATAGCCACCATGAACTTGTAAAAATAATCTAGATATTTCTGTAATACGAAACTTGGCTTAGACTGCCAAGTTGGCGCAGAGGGTAAGAAGTGCTTGCCACACAAGCCTGAGCACCTGAGTTCAAACCAAGGAAACCGGAGTGATTGAACCAATTTCCAAAAGTGCTACTTGACAATGCTTGCATGCTATGGCATATGTGTTCCTCCTCCAGAACTAATAAATAAAGAAAATTAAATTTAAGAGTAAGAAGAGCCCAAGATCATGACTAGAGTCTCTTGCTATACAAGCTCTTAAGGACCATCCCCCTAGATATAACTCCATAGCTAGAGCCAGATATAAGGCCTTTCATTGTAGCAGGTTGCTTGCTATTTATTGAATTTTTAAGCCAATGAAAAACGTGTTTAGAGATACTTCCACAATGGTAATTTTTGTAGTATAATCAATAGGCATGTACTCATTCTATTGGCTAACAGTCAAGTTAATACCGTTTCCTTTATTGTATGTACCCGTGGAAGCTGTTAGAAGAGGAATTCGTACAGCTATTAGGACATTAAACTTAATGATTTCCCAGGGCCTTTCTCAATTTAAGAAAACGATGGCTCAATTTTCTTCCCAGTATTCCCTGAAGATGTAGCTCTTTTGTGGTGTCAAAATCAGGTATTCGCACATCATTTGTACTGCTAAATAAGATTGTGAAAACCAAAACAAAGACTAGATTTAGGGGACACATCGAGAGATTTTTTTTGGGTGGTATAAGTAAACACTACCAATATCTCTAATTCTGGAGCACAATTTATACTAAAGAGCTATCCTTATATTTATATATGCATACAGATTTCAAAATGTTACTAATTTTCTTCATAGAAACAGGCCTTCAGTGGCAAAGAAATTTCAGGGGAAATTTTCTCAGCTAAGCAGCATCTTCCTTCAAGGCCTTGCCCTTCCTCCACGCACTCCTCTGCCTCCTTTCACACACTTTCCCAAAGGAGCTGTGCTTGACCACAAGCCAAACTAGTGCCCATGCCTCTTTGGGTGCCAACTCTCTTCCTGCCCTCCATCGTTCTTTACTTTTCTCCACTGATTTATCCCTACCGAAGATAGATGATCCAGTAAAGCTTGCTTCTGTCTCTTTATAACAAACGCTTGGAGGAGGAGAAGTATTTTCTCTTTCATGGCGTTAGCTTTTTACAGTTTAGAGCCATTTTAGCCTCCAGGACAGTCTGGAAAACATACCTGTTGAGTGAATAAATATATGAGTGAATAAATAAATAAATTTAAAAAATGAATAAATCACACAGCTAAAAAACCAAATTGAGATACAAAACAAAACGAAATAGCACTATTTGCAACATTCTTCTTTAATTAAAAATAATTTCACATACATGCATACATAGTTTTAGACTTATGTTACATATATGATAAAAAAAATAGGCACTGTTTACCTGACTCTGGCTTATTCACTTAATGATTGCCAGTTCCATCTATTTTCTGGAAAATGCCATGATTTTATGAAAGGACATTTTACAGGATGATTTAAGGGACTATATATGAAGACTGCACTAATAGTTTTGCTGTTCATAAAATTCAAATTATGTTTGCTTTTTCTGCTTCACTTGCTATTTGATTTTTTAATGCGCTATGCTCTGACTATTACATTGGAATGCTTAGGGAATGAAAAATGCAATTTCGTCTTAGTTCCAAAAACATGATTTTTTTCCTACATATTTCAGATTTCTTTATGAATATTCAAGAAGACACACCACGTTTGCTGTCTCAGTCATTCTAAGAATTGCTAAAACATACCAGGAGATAATGGAGAAGTGTTCCCAGTCTGAAAATTCACCTGCATGCCAGGACAATGGGGTAGGCTGCTCTAGAAGTTAGGGGATAATCTCTAAACCTGCACTGATCGGAACCATCACAATACTGTTTGTGAAGCGGTGAGATGACTCATGGCTCGGTAGGAAAAGGCACACTCTGTGAGCCTGGGGAATGGAGTTGGGTCCCTGGGGCCATGGAAAAGGAGAAGGAAAGGAAATCTGCTTCACAAAGCTGGAGTGGCTTCTACACATGCTCCTTGGCGCATGCTCCTCACCGAATAATAAAATATAAACTATTATTAGGATAATTAAAATAAAAATTAGCTTTATTAACTAGCAATTAGCTAGTTATACTTATAAACTAGTAATATAACTATTAAGTAATTATGCTAGCCACTAGCCAATGGCTTATATAAGAAAAAAAATGTTAGTCAAAAGCTCTATGGTGAATAGACTAGAGAGAATAATTCATTATTTGACAGCTCAGAGAAGACAAAATCTTATATGGAAACTAATCCTCTACCCACTAGTTGTATCCTCTAGAACTCATCTGTTTTAATTCTCAAAAAGTCACATTCTGTCATCTTCAATGTTTTCTAAAGCTTCTAAGATTGGTCTTACAATAGAATAAGATACTGGCATAGAAAATTGTGTCTGGGAGGGGAGAGAAATGCATGTGACAATGTCTGCATTTTTTTAGGAAGAAGAGCTTGAGAAACACATCCAGGAGAGCCAGGCCCTGGCTAAGCAGAGCTGTGCTGCCTTCCAGAAGATGGGGCCCTACTACTTACAAAACGAGTATGGTTTTTCTAGTGTTTTCAGTGATTTAAAATTATTAATAGGTGAGGGAAACACAATTTTAAATTCCTAAGCCACTGCGACTCTCACTTCCATCCCCAGTTGGATAGAAGTCAGTATAAATTCAAATACGTGGTTCCTCCCAGGTTGTTCCCCCTTAATTGACAAGAACGCCTGTGCAGTCTGAGCTGTTGAACTGGCCGCGGGTTCCCCAAACCCTGCAGCTTTTTTTGCAGGAGAGGTGTCCCTTCCACTCACAGCCTGCCAAGGTTCCAACAAGCAAAGGTCACAGTTGAAATCAAAGTGCTGAGGTTGGAAAGAAAGCAGTCCGCTGCGCCATCTGCACCCCATAGGGGTACGTGGGGAGGTGGGGGGGTATATGGAGTGATTGTCAGAACAGAGACTTCTCCATTGCTGGGCCACAAGCCTCATGTCTTCTGACACCAAAAGTAGGTCCTTGAGGAGGAGGAAGGAGTAAAAATTCGTGACGACACTGTCAAAATGCCTCTTTCAGGTTTCTCATTGCGTACACGAGGAAAGTCCCTCAGTTGACCTCAGCCGAGCTAATAGACCTCACCAGGAAGATGGTGGGCATTGCTTCCACGTGCTGCCAGCTCAGCGAGGATAAATGGTCTGCCTGTGGTGAGGGAGCGGTGAGTATTTCCATGCGAGGAGAAATCGTGGAAACCCATGTGGAGAAGGCGTTGCTGGGTTTCTTTAGTGAGCTCAGACGGAGGCGGGTGTGGTAGTGGTGTTTCTCATTGGTTTGCCTTTGACCGGGCTTCCTATCCTAGAACACCTGGTAGAAGTGCATGCAGTTGCTTTATTCAAGAACATATAAGCAAGCTTTATGCATGGGAAGGATAAGAGCCAATATGTTACTCAACTTATTACTTCTTTTTTTTTTTTTTCGGGGACAATACTTTTACATTTATTAGAACATGTCAAACAGATCTCTAACCTGGCTACACATTTGATTCTCCCACCTGCAGTCTTTTATTATCTCACATACCACATTCTTATAAAACTTCATAGCATCATTCAAGTCTCACTTTAATAGTGAAAAGGAAGGCGAAGCTTTGCTTATAATAGATTGCAAAAAGTTGTGTTATTTTAGCCATACTTAAGGATCTGCCTTTTGCAGGCCAGTCTTATCATTACAGTGATATTTGGGGCAGTTTGTTTCCAAGGTAAAGTATAGGAGTAAGATCCATGTTCTGGATCATAAGCCCCTTCATTTTCATGTCACATTGAAGGGGGACTTCTGCCACTAAGCTTGAGGTGTTTGCATTTGATATTTGAGAATAAAAATTATACCATTTTTGTAGGATGACCATCTTAGACTAGGTAATCTGAATGATTCACATAGGCTTAGCCTGAGAATAGCAAGCACACAAATACGCTAAAAGTAATTAAAATTTATAAATAGGTGTTTAAGAGTTATCTTTAAAATTATGTGAAATAGGAAGAATCTATTTTAAAGCTTAAACACACACTTAGCCATTTTTTCTATTAGTTGTGTGTATGTGTGTGTAGAAAAAACTGCAAAGGTTGGATTTGTTCTATTATTACCTTCAGAAAGTGATTCTTTGCATCAAAACCCAAACTCAAGTTGAAGAGATAGCGGACAATTAAAAGTGTGTACTGCTTTAATCCTAACACTCAGGAGGCAGAGGCAAGCAGAGCTCTGAGTTTGAGGCCAACCTGGTCTACAGAGCAAGTTCCAGGACAGCCAGGACTACACAGCGATACCCAGTCTGGGAAAACCCAAACCAAATCAAAACAGAAAAGTCTGTACCGCTCTTGTAGTAGACCCAACTTTGGTTCTCAGCAGCTTCTTAAAATGGCTCTCAAACACCTTTCCTCCAGATCCAGAGAGATTTGGTGCCTCTGCCTTCCACAGGCACCCCACTCAACTGCACTTACCACCCCTAAGCCGTATAATTAGAAATAAAACAAATGTTTAAATAAAAGCAAAACTCAACCAGATGCACAGAGAAAATGACTTACCAATTGATTTGTACACATCAAGATAGAGATACTTTTCCTTTTTGAAAGTCTGTATGCAGCTAGAAGCATATTTTGGACAGTCACTTGGCTTTCATCAATATCACATGCGTTAGCATCTGCAACTACATAGTAAGTTTTATCCCAGGTGAATGGGCAAATATTTAAGTCCACAATATGCCGTTAGTATGGCAGCAATACTACACAGTAAATTTTCCTGTTATATCAGTGATAAGTTCCTGGACATTGGTGTCACCGCATGAGATTTCTGGAAACGGGAGTCAGCTTGGTAGCTCATTTCATTTCCCCGCTTTCTTCTGTTTCATTCTCCCAACCAGGCTGACATTTTCATTGGACACTTGTGTATAAGGCACGAAGCAAACCCTCTGAACCCCGGTATCGGCCACTGCTGCAACTCTTCCTATTCCAACAGGAGGCCATGCCTCACCAGCTTAGTGAGGGATGAAAGCTACGTCCCTCCACCATTTTCTGATGACAAATTCACCTTGAGCAAGGATTTGTGCCAAGCTCAGGGCAGAGCCCTGCAGACCATGAAACAAGAGTAAGACATTGTTATTTTCCACCATGGAGCTGAGTTTCACGGGTTCACTAGACCATAACTGCCCTTGAAGCACTAACGAAATCTCTTTAAAATTAGTTCTATTTCACTGTTCATACAGCCTTGTGGGCGAAGTTGATTTGGGGAAATCCACTAAGGCAGACAATTTTCTGTTTATGAAAAATTGTCTCTGTCATAACAATTGTGACATATTTTGGGTAGAAGGAAAATGGATGGTCTAATCTGAAAGATCAGGAGAGGCCTGTGTAGTGAGTCTGCAACTTCCATTCCAATTATGGGGAATGTGTGGTTATAAGCAGGTTAATTATATCTGACTCAACAATATCGTTAAAAAAAAGAATAAACACACATTTCACTCATGACAAGAGTCGTTCTGTAATGATGGTGAGGAAGCCAGTGGAACTTACATTCTTCAAATGCCCATGCATTTTAATTTAAATTTCATAATCACTGACTTTGCACATGGGATTCCTTCCTTGGGAGGTTCCATTTTTCTTCACCCCAGCCAGAGGAGTGCTTCAAGAGGTAATTACAATGGTGCTTTCCCTCCCAAGCCTTCTCTATTGCCTTCCTGACTCTAAGTCCAACCTTTTAATCAATGCTATGTGAGTAGAGTAGGCAGTCATTGATCCTTGGGTTAAGGTGTGACAATGGCCAGTTTCAGCATCTAGACATCTGGACTTGTGTGCATGGATAAACCACACTGTAGAAGAGGGCAAAGGAAAGGATAATGTAGGTAAGCAAGACACAGATCACAGTTCACTCTGTAAAAGCATACAGAATCCTGACATGATATTTCATCTGTAACCTGCACCAGGCGAGGCCAGCACCTTGGCATGTTTTGAGCCTCAGTCTTTCAGATGAGAAACGTGAGTGCGAAGTCACAATGATGACAATAAGGAGTGATGGTTGAGGGTGGGGGCTGCCAGGGCTCGGAAAACGTTCTACTAAAAGCATCTTGGGAAAATGCCAATGTACGACAGATTCTCCTGTATCCTTTTGTTTTAAACCCCAGGCTTCTCATTAACCTTGTGAAGCAAAAACCCAGCATAACAGAGGAGCAATATGAGGCTGTCACTGCTGATTTCTCTGGTTTCTTGGAGAAGTGCTGCCAAGCCCAGGAGCGGGACGTCTGTTTTGCAGAGGAGGTGTGTGTTTTACTCCCCAAAGTCTTGGCATGGAGTATCCTACAGTAAAGAATGAAAATATTAGCCTACAATTCTTTAACTTCAAATAATGGCAAATTTAAGTTTTCTTTGGAAATGTTATGAAGTTTAGAATAATAACATTTTTTTAAGTATTAGGGAGAATTAAAAATTTAAACTATATTAAGAGAGCCAGTAATTTTGATTTATTTCCTAATAGAGAGAATTAAATATATATAAATAATTGATGATAACGTAGACTGTTTCTAAGCTAAAGTTAATCAGTTTTCATGAACTGGATCAAAAGGGTTCACTAGTTAGTGTTATGTAACTGAGACGTCAGGAGAAAATGTTTAGGTCATACAGTTGAGCTCATGAGGAGTGAATTTTTTGTACAGCCATGGTAGAAATAAGGAGTTGTCTGGGCTGACCTCATGACTGGCACCATCCTCCATCCCTCTCTCTGAACATTTTCATGTGTTCTTGACTTTTAGGGTCCGAAGCTGATTTCAAGAACTCGTGCTGCTTTGGGAGTTTAAACTCCTCCAGGTAACGTCAGTTTCAGACCAGGCTACAGAATGATGCTGGTTCTCCGGAAATATCAACCCATAGTGATGAGAACCCCAAGAGATACCATTAGTTTTCTTTTTTTCCCCTGCTTTTATTTATTTATTTTTGAAATTTTAAGCTGAGAATTATGAGATGCTTAGTATCATGACTAGTAGATGGCATTTAATAAAACCTACTCTTACTGGAGGCATTGTTATTCCTGCTATTCCCAAGCCTATTTTAGCTAGCCAGACTGAACTTTTGAAATCTATTCACTCTGTCTACATTTCTCTGGCTCAAGGTCTCCCTTCAGCTAGCTTGGGTGGCTTTCTTTAATGAAATTTGCCTGGTTGCTGTCTGTCTTTTTATTGGAATGACTTGCTCAACTACAGCTGTACCTGAGCTTCATTTCATGTCCACACCAGCGTCGAGCATCTTCTTTAGCCCCGGAATTACATTGTAAATGTTAGGATTCAGGCGTTATGCTGGCCCCTGTCACCTGGCAGAATGAGACCATTAGTTTTCTTTCAAATGAATGTAATATAATAAAACAGGTTGAATTTTCAGTTTTAAAATACTGAAACAAAAGTTTGGGAGACTTCAAAGGCTTCAGAAAATGCCATCCTCATACCTTCCTATGTTCCTATCAGCAAAACATTTTTTTTTTCTTCTCTGCCTACTCAGTTAATAACATAAGCTCTTTTTTATATTTCACAGGGAAGAGAGGACAAGATGAGTTGATGGTGAGAACTTTCTGGGCTACTTGTCACTGACAGTACTTTAATGGCATGGTGAAGACTTCCATGTGAGACTTCTCTCCCTAAGAAATAAAGTCTTCCTAACTGGTTTCCTTCTCTGAGTCTGCTTATTTATGAAAACATAATTTCTTTAGAGGGACCTACATGTCATGGCCTAAAACAGGTCCTATTAAAAGTCACAAGTAGTGGCATTGTAAGAGAGGAAAGCCACCCACAATAGATCTATCACACAAGAGTGGATGCCTTGGTGATCTGAGAAGGCGTTCTCAGGATAACCACTGTTAGATGCTGCCTGGTCCCATTGCTCCTTGTATGACTGCTTAGGTGTCCTAGCGAAAAATAAAACAGATCATGAGAAACGAAGTTATTATGCTTTCATAGGATACATGAAAATCCAACATGTATTTTTTTTCTTAATCTCGTTTGCTTCTCTATTCACAAGCATTTTAAAACATGTCCACTGTGCTGCAGTTGAGCACTGGCTGGCTGGCAGACCCGTCTCAGGAATAGTCACTCTATGGTCACTGATTCCCTAGTCACTGGTTGCTTTGGTAGAGAGTAAGAGAGAGAATACAAAAGCAATGGCACTAAGCTGTGACCTTAAAGAGGTGATAACAAGCTGCCATGAGAACCGCAGGGCGGGTGAGATCAGTTTGATGGAGGAAATTGGCAGTCATTGAAGACTCTGGGCAGATGAGGGTGGAACAGGGCTTTCCATGAAAGAAGAAAACACAACAAATGGACTGGGCATGGCAAAGCATCACGGATGGCTCCTGGGAGTATATCATTACACTTAGATGCAAATATTACAAAAGATATGAATAGGCTGTATACAGAAAACTACAAAACAGTTTTGAGAAAGGTTAAAGAAGACATTTAGAAGTGAGAGGTGTGCATTGTTTGGAGGTTGGAAGATGAAATATCAGGGCCATCCTACTTTATTTTAAGGACTTTTATAAACCTATAGTAACAAAAAGAGAACATTTATGTAAATGCAGATAAACAGGCCGGTGCGACAGAACTGTGGCCAGATATGCATTCACACAAATGTGGATAACTGATCATTGTAGTGTGACAAGTTAACCACAGGCAAGGAAAAGGCCTCCCAAAGCATGGCTCTGAAACAACTGGAAATCTACACTACATTCGGAAAGCTACGCTTTATACCACACACAATGAACTAATGTGGATCACAATACAAGATGCAAAATTACAAAACTTAGAAAATATTTTGGTTTGAGAGGCAGACTTATTCTTCTTAAATATGTCACCAAATGCACAATAGATAAAGAAATAATTTGAAAATTTTATTCACCTCTAGAAGACATCATCAACAGAATGAAAACAGATGAATCCAAGATTGGGGGAAAGGCTTTTGCAAGGCATAGACAAGCAAACCATATGTGACAAAGAGCTTACTTGTATCCAGATGATATTAACCAACCCTCAAAACTAACACAACACGATAAAAAGGAGAAAGTAACAAACTGGTGTCTTTACCCATGCTGTACCAAGTGGGCACGAGGGTAAAACCAACCAACTAGCTGGTTAACCAACCAACCAACCAACCAAACAGAACAAGAAGACACACCAAATATAAATCATTACTTAAAAGTAAAATGAAACATGATCACATGCCTGTTAGAATGATCATAATTAAAATATTGAACCTATCAGCTGTCTAAAGGTTTCCGAAGGTTTAGGACTCACACTTTGCTTACGGGAATGTCATATGGTTCAACTGCTTGTAAATTTGAATTTAAACACACATACATTATGGTACAGACATTCTGCTCCTCAATATCCACTGCAAAGATGTTT
This sequence comes from Dicrostonyx torquatus, assembly GCA_028555095.1. Classification (NCBI taxonomy): domain Eukaryota; kingdom Metazoa; phylum Chordata; class Mammalia; order Rodentia; family Cricetidae; genus Dicrostonyx; species Dicrostonyx torquatus. Next base: position 6,724,638 of record JAQHUG010000054.1, on the reverse strand, counting down.
ATGCTCATACAATGAAATGCACTCAAATGGTCCCGCTTTATCTGAAACGTCTTAAAACTGAAAGCAACAAAATTGTACAATAGGTGGGCTGTGAGACGATCATGGAATATTTGCATTTGTACAAATGAAAAACAATGCAAGAATAAAAGGACAATTGACATATCAAAAAGCACAACTACCACTCCCAGGTATCGTTAGTGGAAAGTAAGATAACATAATGCACATTTTATTATTCCTTTCATATAAAAATAGAGAGAATGTAAATCACTGTATAGTGATAGGATGGAGAGATCATGGTTCGTTTGAGGCCAGAATAGTAAGAGGTTGGGGGAGGGATTACCAAGAGCCCTGAGGCCATATTGGAGGTGATAGCTGTGTGTCCACCATCTTGATTATGATGATTGTGTTACATTTGTCACTTTCAATATTTGCAGTTAACTAAGTATCAATCATACTTCAGTGATGCTGATTCACTAAGTTCACTTAAAATGTTGCAGAGTTTAAATATGAATTTTTATTATCTCTTATAGACTGAACTTTGTATTCCTAAGAGCGAGAACCTCAACCTGGCTGAATCAGCTCCATCATCCAGCATCAGAGCCTACCCCAGTGTCCTCGATGTGAATTTCTACAAAGCATGGGGTATTAGCATGCCCATCTAGAAATATAAACACTAACTCAGTCCAGCTTCAGATACCACCCCAAGTCACAGAAATGACCTACAGTTGTGACATCTATGGGCGACAGTTTCTGTTCTGGTCTCTTTTAGTCAGTCTGACACGGAAGTCAGACTTCAACCCTTCTGAAGTGCAGAGAGCAAAAACAGCCATCCTACTTTGTTTGGCATAGGAGTTACATCTCTTGGTACAATATCTGAAGAAGTAACTGTGAGGGAGGGTTATTTTGGTTCACAGTACAAGGACTCAGAATCTATCAGGGTGGGGAAGGTATGGCCAAGGTTTCACTCTATGAATCAGGAGCATTTAGCAGCTACTTGTTACATGGGGCTGGACCAGAAACCAGAAATAGGGGCCCAGAGAGATGGCCAAACTACAATCCTCATGATATTCTCTGGTGGCCTACATTCTTTATTACCCATTTTCTAGAGGTTTCACAATACCACCCTACCACAGACACCAAATGAATGCTATGAACTAGAGACCAAGTGCTCAAATTTGTGAACCTGTGGAGCCATTTCACCCCAGAACAAGAGAGAATATAGCCTGAACTCTGCTGGAGCAGAGATGATTGTAATTGCCTGACAGCAACAGAACTGCTAGGTTTCAGAGCCTACTGATGGCCTCATTAGACAGTGGGGCTCAGCCAGTGGCCCTGCCTGTCCTTAGAACAAAGACAGTGGCCCAGCCTCACCAGAGAACCCAGCAGCAAACACTGCTTGCTGAGGAAATTGCCAGCTGCCTCATCCCCATCCATGCTCCCAGGCTAGCACAAAAAGTGAAGGCCTACTCGTATCCAAGGATACTCGATAGTCTAGGGTGGTGGTGTCTTCCTTGATTACACAGTAACGATGAGAAACACAGGGATTCGGAAGAATTAAGGAATGATTACATCCCAAAGACACAAACAGGGATTCAGTCACTATTGAATCTCCCAAAATAAAAGGAGATCACAAAACCAGAACCTTTACTATATTCACAAAAGCTAAGAAATAACATAGTGTTTCAGAAAGCCACCAGACCACAAACAAAGGCAAACAAGGAACGAAGTATTCACAAACCTGCCAGAAAACAGGGAATGAAATTGCAATAGTGTGTTCTTACCTTACAATAATTACCTTCAATTACAGTCAATCTAAAAAGTGCAGGCTGAATAATTGGATTTCAAAGGGAGCCAGCTACATCTTCACTTATAAGAGCTCACAGAGACTGAGTAAAGGGGCGAGAGCAGATGTTCCATGCAAATGGGACCGAGAGAGTGCAGGGAGAACGGTGCTTAGACAAATGGGCTCAGAGACAAGAAGGCAATCATGTAGTGAAATAAGAGCAAGCCACCAAGAGAGGTTTGTTAACTGTTCTGGGGTGATCTCACCCAAGAAAGGGAGCCAGTGGCAAACCAAAGCAGGGATTCCATCAGGAACTTGGGGAACCCAATGAGTATACTGTTTAGCGACAGCATGGGTGAAAGACTACTTACCGGAAATGGCAGATCCCAAACAGCTGCGTCATCACGGACTACTTGCTCTGGGTGATGACCTATGGAAGCTCACATCACAGAGTCCTCTGTGCAGCTTCCACTCCTCCAGAGTGGAACACCTCCAGAGAGCACTCACATCTGGGAGGAATCAGAGAGGAGAAATGACTAGAGGCTCCCCTCCTCCTTCTGTATTGATTGACAGTTCCACTAAGTATCATTATCATAGGTCTAGCTATCTTTCTAGTCTCTTATTTCATTGCCAAGGTTTCCTGACCAAGTTAATCTGTATTCCAAAATGACCCTGTGATTATCATGTATCCTTAGAAGAAAGGACATATTATATATAACATGAAAATAAGCAAATTGTGCCTATATAATAGCAAATAAATAGCCTGAGAGGAGGGATGGGCTCAATACAACAATGGAAGGCGATTTCAATTTCCCCTATTGTTGTAGGAGGCCACTTGTTCATTTCCCAGCTGTTCAGCCCCAAAATAATCACACAGAAACCATATTATTTGCAATACTATTTGGCCAATAGCTTAAACATATTTCTGGCTAACTCATATCTTAAATGAACCCATCTCTATTAATCTATGTATTGCCATGAGGCTGCAGCTTACCAGGTAAAGTTCTGGTATCTGTCTTGGACAGGGCTACATGGCTTCTCACTGACTCCACCTTCTTTTGCCTAGTATTCAGTTTAGTTTTCCCCGCCTAGCTCTGTTCTGTCCTGCTCTGCTATATGCTCAAAGCAGTTGCTTTATTAACCAATGGTATTCACAGCATACAGAGGGGAATCCCACATCATACTTTGGTCACACAAAGATCCTTGAGACCAAAAAGAATCATGGGAATTTTAGATTTGTATTATGCTTCAGACTAGACAAACTTGAGACATACACCGAAATTCTATTTAACAACAATTGGACACATGTTCTGTTGGGTGTCTGTACAGCCTAATTCTACCACAAACTAATGCCAGTTATCCTCAAATGCCTGCAAAATCAAAACAGAGTGAAAACATTTTTAAAGAGAAGTTTCCAGAAAACAAAAATAACAAAAACAACCATCACCTGAGTAAAGGATGCTACAAGCTGGGCTGACTGATCAGAACCGTGAACGTGGAGAGCTGGAAAGTTACAGGTCCACAGCAAAATCACCCTGGGCTACCTTCGGTTGCCATAGCAGCCATTTATCATCCACATCTGTGTTCAACCTAACATCATTAGGGTTGTCAGGTAAAATCCTTTTGGGAATGGGGAAACAGCCCCTTTCCTCTACTAGCTCAAAGGCTGAGTATCTGTCTATCTATCTATCTATCTATCTATCTATCTATCTATCTATCTATCTATCTATCTATCTATCTATCTATAGCACTGACTGTCCTGGAACTTGCTTTGTAGACCAAGCTGGCCTTGAACTCACAGAGATCTGCCTCCCTCTGCCTTCCAAGTGCTGGTATTAAAGGTGTGTGCCACTTTGCCCAGCACAAGGAGGCAAAGGGAATTTCAAAATTATTAGTCCTTACTAAAAACTTGTTTTCTAAAAGTATTGTTTATATGAGCACTTTTTTCTCTATATAGTTCCAGAATTTGATGTTTTCAGTGTTGTCTTTGCTCTGTTCCTAAAGATTTAGTAAATATATTACTTTAATTTTTTTTGATTACAAGTGAAACTGTGTTTTGCTTGTCTCTGTGAGTTTGCACAAGTGCATCTGTTTGTGTGTGTGTGTGTATGTGCACCTGTACATTTGTATATTACCGTGGAAGCCAGAGGAAAAGTTCTGGTTTTGGTTCTCAGTTGTTCACTGTGTGTGTGTGTGTGTGTGTGTGTGTGAGAGAGAGAGAGAGAGAGAGAGAGAGACAGAGAGAGAGAGTCTCTCAGTGGCCTGAACATCATCAAATGGTGTCGACTGGCTGGCTGGAGAGCCTCAGGGACCTGCCCAGCTATACTCTTCGGCATTGGGTGAGTAGAAGTGTACACTAGCATGTCTGAGTTACGCAAGTTCTGGAGACTAAACTCAGGTTTTCTTTCTTCCAGGTGAGCACTTTATGGGCTGGGCTACCTTCAAGGCCCCAGAAACTTAATGCTTTTACAGTGCATTCCCTTTTTAATGTGTTAGCTCCTCTTTTCCTCTTTCACCCGTGGACTTTTTTGTTTTTCTTTTTGGCAAGTCGAGAAAAATTTTCTCCCAGTTAAAAATAGCATAATTTTTCCCTAGTTAATAATTAGCAAGAAATTTGCACCATGACAAAAAAGTCTCTGCATTTCAGACATAGATTAGCTAGGTTACTTTTTAACAACTGTAAGGTCAAAGAATACGGTAAAAAGTTGATTTTGCCACAGTCACATTATCTCCTGTATGTGGCTTCTTTTTGCTTGAACATGAAACACTTAAAATTTATAGGCTTTATTTTTTTCTTGCTCTCTTTGACTGAATCCCTAGTCCTACCCACAAAGCCTCAGGATGTAGGTAAGGAATTATCTTGTATATCATTAGGGAATGACTAAATTGGGGGAATTACTTTTCCTTGTCCTTTTAAATTTTTGATTACTTGTGGTTTTATTTTTCTCTCTTTTCTTCATTTATGTATACTGGTCAGTAATTTTAAACAACATACAGATTTTCATTTTCATTTCATATTACCCAGTCTACAGGATGTTTGAACTAAAAAATGGCCAGCAATCTATATTGGATAGAAAGTGTCTTTTTATATAATTTGGACTTCAAAATATTAGTAATTTCTTGTGCCAGGTATATTTATTCTAACAGAAGAACAATAGATACAGTCAGTAAATACATACACACACATATAAAAACATATACAATCTTTAAAAAAAAATCTTTGGCTGTCAAGCATGTCCCCAGCTAGATGGTAAATACCTTCAGGGTATATGAGACCCTGCCTGCTCCCTCCTTCAGCTCTCTGTTGCACACCTACAGCAATAGACTATGCAAGGAGATGCCAGTCTGGAGGAAAGGGCGATTTTCACATTGTTTTATGTCCAACTGGGGAAACTTTAAAATTTTTTATCCAAAGGAGGTCTTCTTAAATCTTTCTGGCCAGAAAGATACATTCATCTATCTTGTGTACATAAATGTAATTTGCTTTTTGTCAGTCCAGAAAACATACATATATATAGAATTAAATAACAGCTATATGGACTGAGCAGGTTATATTTATGTATTGAAATTATATATCTATATTATATATAATGTATGTAACAAAGATTAATGAAAAATAGGCTAAAAAATTTGAAAGAAAGCAAGAAGGGCTAAATGGGAAAATTAGGAGGGGGAATGATTTAATGATAATAAATCTCAGAAAACAGCTTTAAAAAGTGAATGTAATTTGTACAAAACATCTAACAGACCACAATGGTCCTGTGTCATATCCTACCAGACAACCCACGAGGTACCTCTTAGTGAGGGTAGTCACAGGCTTGATGAGTGCCAATTCTTGAGGTCCTCCTCTTCTTTCTCCACATAACAACCCATTTCAAATCCTACTACTTTTGTCTATTTAATGTATTTTGTAACTATGTTTTCTTTCCTTTTTATTACTCCCAGAAAAATTCAGGTTCTGCTGTTTTTTTTCAATAGAACAATTGCTACAGTCCCCTAATGATCTTCCAACTATATTTCATCCAATTATTCTTCCTTCTTCCTACTTGACCAGTAGTTCCAATCACTTTCCATTTCTTAGACACTGAGGGAGGGTCCAGCACATAGGAGGCTTCATTGACTGGTGTTTCTTAATGTATAAACATGATCATATTTCTATCTCATATAAAGATCTCAGTGGGCTCCAACTGAAGCCCACATTTCTTGGTATACATGCAAGATCCTCATAATTTAAACTCCAAAAGAGACCTCATTCTTATGAAATGAATTGTGTTTCTCCAAATATGTCTCGAGGTTTCCTGCTGTTGTGTTTTTGCTCACATTTTCTCTACATTTAAGACTGGGAATCTTACTCTCCCAGTGTAATTTTTAAAATACGTTTTCAGTCTTAATTCATATGGCACTCCTAATTTTTTTCTGGTCCTTTGGTTAAGGATTACAAAGCATTCACGATGAATATTTATTTTCTAAATTGGGTTTCAGTCATGTGACTGCACAGGAAACCAAGGTTCAAGAAAGGTGTCGTTTTTGATCATTGTTGGTTTTTTCCTAGTGCCAAGAGCAATATTTTATAAGAGATAAGCATTGCAAAAATGTAGTTCATGTGGACAAACAAATATTCTGTGATTTGAGAAGGAATCTGTGATTTTTGGGCAAGGCTAGTGATCACATGACTAGCACTAAAACTACCCTGGCTGCCACCAGGCATATCACCATACTTGCTTTGATGACCTTACTGATCCACTAATCTTCATGTGGTTCCTCTTGTAGATAATAAATAAATGATAGACACATGGGATGGAAATGGCAAACTATCACTGGAAAAATCTAAAATCTGCTCAGTTTTAGTTTAACTAAAAAAATTCAAATTATATTTCCTGAATACATACTCAGCTGTGATTAGGTCTCATATTTGTTGTGTGTGTGTGTGTCTTTTACATTCCTTATTTAAACACGTTAAAATATTCCCACCATAAACCTTTTATAGTTTCACACTTGAATAACCTGTAAAGCTATTTGTTGGGAAAATGTTAAAATATAAGGATATGGAATAACCTAGCTATTCTTGCTCTTCAAATCCCTTCAAAGCTACCCAGAAATTCATCGAGGAGAACACTGCATACCTGTGAGTTGTTCTGGATTTCCTTTTTATGGGGCTTGCTCTACTGTTGTCTGACACATTGTAGGAAGGCAAATGATTCTCAAAGATAATTTAATTAAATGGCAGCTGTATTAAGAGTAAATACATTATCCATTTCTATGAGCTATTTTTAGACCCAGCTAGAAATTCTGCAGAAGATCACTGTGTGTCCTTCGTGGACTGTTGCAGGACCATCATCGCAGTTGCTCAGTATGTACAGGAAGCTTCCTTTGATGAGGTGGAAATGCTGGCGAAAGTCATGATGGCTTACAGGGATAGGTGCTTGGCTGATGGGACACTTCCGGAGTGTTCAAAAACAGCAGTAAGTAAACTGTGTGGGATTCTTATCTTATCCAAACAAAATCTGAGAATGGTGCTTTAGACACATAGAGTTTCCTGTGTAGAGGTGTGTGCTTACGACAGCTAGAAGTGACCGGAACAACCCCAATGCAGAAGTGACATTATCAAACTGGATGCTTGAAACACTCAAGAGAAATGATTGGGCAAGCCATTCTGAAAATGTCTTGCTGTAGTTCCCACTTGGACTTTTTCAGGACATCAGAGCTTCCTCTCCACGAATGAGCATCTGGCTTCTCATCCCACTGCAGGCATTTTAATATCATGGGATGAACAACGATAACCTCTATGAGAAAGGGCACACTGTACTTAATATTTTTTAGGTATTTGTGGTCTCCTTTCTCCCTGACACAGAATTAGGTAGCCAGCCTGTCCCAGACAGGGAATTTTAGAGGACACTTGAAATAAATATACTTGAATCTGAGACAAGGGAGAGCCTCCTCATTCCCAGAGATCACTTTCAACAAGCTTAAGAAGCACATAGTGATTTGCTAACGTGATGTCTATTCTAGAACTGAAATGTAAGCATTAAAGAAATAGGACCAGGAGAGGATGCTTGCTGAAGGATGAAGTTTATTAAAGTGTGGGATGATCGCCCAAGGCCATAGATAAAACCATTTTGAAGATAATTGTGGAAACGATGACATTTACCCCAAAGATAGCATTGTGCTTTGTGTCCACTGAGCCTCCTCAGGAGGTAGAAGAGCTTTGTCATGACAGAACATGTCTTCTCCGTTGTGCAGAATGAGGCCATCCAGGACATGATCTGTGCTGCGGAAGGACTGCCACAGAAGTATAATTGTTCTCACTGCTGCAGCAAAACCAGCGTTGCAAGGAGACTCTGTTTCTTCTACAACAAGAAAGCTAACACAGGCTTTCTGCCCCCTTTTCCTACTCTGGATCCAGAAGAGAAATGCCAAGCTTACAAAAATAACAGTGGATCTTTTCTAAATCTGTAAGTTTAATTTTGGTATCAAAAGGATTTGAAGTATTGTTCTTATTATCTATTTTTTTTTAGTTTAAAATTTTTGTTTTCCAACCATCTTCTGCTTTTCTCTATTTTTGCATGCCTGGATTCATTGAGGAATAGACTGATTCATGAGGTCATTATTCAATGTTTATTGTGTTGGGATCTGTAATCAGTGAGACTGTATCAATAGACCCTGCTCTTAAGACTCTTACATTAGCACCCTCAATCCTCTGATGTGATGACCCACAGAACAAAGTGTAGACACAGCATTTAATAGCCCCGACACAAGAGGATGAAACAATTTTCTTCCCAAGGGCAGTTGTACGTTTTACCTTGGGAAGACTTAAAAGTATTGAACATTCAGCTTCAAATTTCTTTGCAATAATGATAGCAGAAGGAAATATTTTTTGTAAAGTTATTGTGCTTTGAAACAACCACAAGTTTATTTGAATTCAAGGAGGTATGGTCCTTGAATCCTGGATGTGGCATGTTTAGATGGCTATTGTTCTTTAATATGGTAGGGAGGCAGGCTTCCTATGTGAGAGGGAGCTCAGTGCTCAGGACGAGAACTGCCGAAGTCTTCCTTAAGTTGGAGTTAGCAGCTCCAATGCTGAGGCTGGAAATGGCTGGTTCTGGTGACTGGGTCTCATTGCTTTTCACCGAACTTTCCAGCAATAGTTGGCCTTTCTTAACCTTCCCAACTAGTTTTTCTTGCCTTCGTCTCCCCACCCCTTCCTTTTCCTTGTCAATTATCCTTCTCCTTCTCCCTTTCCCTCTCTCTTTTAAAAACCTTCGTGTTTTATAGCTATATGTATGAAGTTGCCAGGAGAAACCCCTTTGTCTTCTCCCCTGTTCTTCTAACTGTGGCTGCTCGGTTTGAGGAGGCGGCTGCCACGTGTTGTGAGGAGCAAGAGAAAGCCACCTGCTTTCAGGCCAAGGTGGGTACCACACTTGTTTCATCAAGGGGCTGAAAATGCCCAACGCCATATCTCCAGATCTTTACTTAAAATTAAACATTACAAAAAAAGTATGTCTACCATACTCAATGTTATTTTACCACACTCACTGATGGTAAGTTAATTGGTCACCCACTGATAGAGTGCACCATTGACCCGGAGTCTATGAAAGACTTTCACTGATTGCCAGGGTCCCACTTTGGGTTGTGTTTTCCTTATAAATTGGAAGAGAGCCCAAGTGTGGGAATGTCCAGGGTAAATGCTGACATGATGCCTCTTGTCCACGACAAACTTTCTTTTGGCTTTAATCACAAGATGAGTCATGTTAGTGGTAGCCTTCTCTTACCAAGTGCAATGGTGTCATCAGGAATACTAGCTCTCCATTTTTATCGTGCCATTAAAATCCACGTTTTAAGATACACAGTTCTTTCAACATGAAAATTTACTAAGATAAAACTCCAAGTATTTTCTGTTACTGGAAATTTTCTGGAGTTTTTGATTTACGTGTAACTAAAAACTACGAAAACAGTGAGATTTGGGTCTAATTTCAACAGAATTTTTTTTTTATCTTTCAGGCAACTCCTATCACACAATATTTAAAAGCATCCTCTTCTTACCAAGGAAATGTTTGTGGAGCCCTTAGAAAATTTGGACCCAAAGTCTTAAACTCTATGTGAGTTTTATACTGTGTGCTTGTGGCACACACTTTTTGGTTGTTGTTATTTCTGTTAAATAGCTGATGATTTTTTTATAGTCTTCCTGGGTCTTAAGGTTTTGGGAATGATAAGCCTTCATGATTAGCTCAAAACAAGGTCTTTAAGGCAAGATGGGAAAAGGCATAGAGTTGAGAGGATGCCAAGGGGAAGGAAGTGGTTCTGAGATGTGTTTTGGATAGTGTGTGTGATGTTTTTTCTATAACTGCCATCAGTTCACATGCTATTGTGTGTGCGATATTTTTTCTATGTCTGCCATCAGATCACATAGTATATTTGACTGTAGTAAATATGGAACAGAGCCTTTCTCAGGTCACTTAAAGTTGGAATCTAGAATTGGGGGTGGAGGTGGCAAAACACCCAGCCTTCAACTTGCCAAGTGACCATGTAGACTATAACAACACCATCAGCTATTTGATAAGAGCATCTGTGCAAAAATCATGACATCAGTTGTCTTTGATAAGTACACAATTTGTGTTACATAAAAAAGAACTTTCTTCTTCATCTGTTGGCTATTCAAATGATCTTAGCAGCCTATCAATGATCTTTCCAGAAACACTGCTGCATTCAGTAAAAAGTTCCCCAAGATTGGATTTAAAGATCTTACTTCTATCTTAGAAGATGTTTCTTCCATGTATGATGGGTGCTGTGAAGGGGATGCTGTGCAGTGTGTCCAAAGCCAGGTAAATTTCTCTCAAAGAAAGCAAGAAACTGATTGTAATAGTTATTTTTAACTTGATATTCTAATTATCACATGGAATTGCTCATAGTTATGACATTCAGTGCCATATTGTGATACATCTGTGTGTACAATGTATCCTGATCAACTCAGGTGTTATCAGTCTGTCCTTTATGATTAGAGACTTCAAGGCTCCTCTCTTCTAGTTCTTCATAAAATATGTAATGGACAACTGTGAGCAGGGACTGTACTAGGTTAGAACTCCTGTTATCTGTCATCCCTATCTCTTCATGCCCATTAGTAATTATTCTCTATTACATCACAAGCCCTCAGTAAACCTCGGAAAATGGCATTATTGTTATTTTAAAAGTTGGTTTATTTGGTTTCCTAATGTCTTTCCAAATAATTTCAAATAATATTTCCTCCCTCCCTCCCTCTTTCTTTCTAATAGACAAATAAATATTGTGTATATTTACATACATATTTTTTGTGGGAAGAGTACATCCAACGTACTTCCCTGACAATTTTCAAGTTTACTAACTACAGTCTACAATAGAATTTCTGAATTATTTCTCCTATAGATCCAAAATTTTGCCTTTGACCAACATCTCCCCAATTCTTGCCCCTACCCTGTTGTAGGAGGCTACTTGTTCATTCCCAGCTGCCCAGACTCAAAATACCACAAAGAAACTGTATTAATTGAATCACTGCTTGGCCCAGTAGCTCTAGCTTCTTATCAGCTAGCTCTCACATGTTAATTTAACCCATTTCTATTAATCTGTGTATTACCATGAGGCTGTGGCTTACTGGGTAAAGTTTTGGTGTCTCTTTCCTGTGTGGCTTCTCCTTGACTCTGCCTCCTTTCTCCCAGCATTCAGTTTAGTTTTCCCCGCCTAGCTCTGCTCTATCCTATCACAGGCCCAAACCAGCTTTTTTATTGACCAATGTTATTCACAGCATACAGAGGGGAATCCCACATCACTACCCCAGCATCTGGTAACGCGTAAAGTATTTTTTTAAGGAATATACCAGTAAACATATTGCTGCAAAGTTGGAATTGTTCATGCACTTTAAAGGCAACATAATCTCATTAAAAATTCACAGATTTAAAATGTGTGTTCTGGGACTTGTACACATGTCCTCATGTTTCCAAGGAGAGGGCTTGATCACTGAGCCATCTCTCCAGCTGTCTGGCTGAAGTGTAGCTCCCCACCTCCTCCTTCTCAGGGGAGGTGCGTAAGGACTCAGTTATCTTTAAGGAGTTGACCACTGAGAGTTTGACCAGGATCCAGTGGGTATATAGGCAACACAATTTGGACTTGGGCTATTTTACCCCCTTTTTGTGGGGGAAACAAGGGTGGAGGGTGTAATAGGTGTGCATTGAATGGAATTCACAAATAATCAATAAAATATTAAGTTGGAAAGCAATTTAAAAACTAAAACAAAACCTATACATTTCTTCCTAGTTAAAATTAAGTTTTGTTGTGAAGGCTTTAATTATTTAAATAATTTCCATTTTAGGGGATTGGGAAATATCTGCTTTAAATTAAGCAGTGGACAGAAGATGTCCTCCCAAATTATTTTATTCTCAAATGTAACCCAATTAAAGAAATGCCACTCATAATTTCTTTTTGTAGCATTTGGTTGTTTATGGAAATGTGAGTTTAATAATGTTAAATCTAATATTATACTAAATTCGTATAATAATTTAAATTTTTATGGCTTGTAGTCGAAATTAAGGGATCATATTGTATTTCAAATTTCCTCCTCTTTAATGTCTTTATGGAGAAATGGAAGAAATTCAATTGTCATTCACTGAAAATAGAAATAAATTCTCAGGAAATTAAAACGAGCTTTGCCTAGGACAATACTGGCTTCAGATGAGATATGAACACTGGAAATCTGGTATCAATTCTTGGTCCATTCTCACCTTGGCCTTGGAACTCATCTTGTCCTTTGCCCGCGGTGTCCACCAGAAGCTTCCAGATAGGGGGATATATTGAGTTCAGTCAGGAGACCTGAAGTGCCCAGAGAGTGTGGAACAGTGTGAAAATGCAGGGGGTCTGGAGAGGGGCTTGAGAGCCACTGGCTTTGAAAATTCGTCCTGTGTGGCTAAGACCACCGTCCTCATTCCCTTGCCCCCAAGCCTTAAGTGGAGCTAAGAGCAGTTATGAAAGGAGAAGACAGGTTCTCTCTCATATACTATATATATTGGATTATTTGAACAGCCTCAGATTTATAGTAACCACATGGACAGGGTTACAGGAATAAGAAAGCTTCTTCTATTTGAGAAGTCTTCACTTGGTAGTTTCTGTAATGGCTAACTTCCTGATCAGTCCTTTTCTCAGACAATATAGTTTGGCCACATTCTTTCCCCTCCCCCAACCCGATCTCCACCACCTCCTGACCCATCCAACTTTATGTTCTTTATCTCTCTCAGAAAAAACTCAAAAACAAACAAACACAACAAGCCAAAAGGAGATACCAAAACAAAACAAAAGGCTCACACACACCAACACACACACACACACACACACACGCATACACACACACACACATGCGCACACACACACACATGGAGTTCATTTTGTGTTGACTAACAGCTACTCCTGAGCACGGGGCCTGCTCTGGAGTGTGACTGATTCACCCTGTGACACTTCACTGGAGAAAACTGATTTTCTCTCTCCCAGAAAATATCAGTTGCAAAAAGCTTCTTGGTTAGGGCTGGGACTTTGTGCTCCCTTTCCCCTCCTGTGTCTGGAAGACTCTGTTTTCTTGGAGTCATTTACCACCTCTGGCTCTTATTTTGTTTCCTCTTCCACATAGAGCCATTAACCTTGAGAGGAAGGATCTGATAAGGATGTCCCATTCAGGAGTCAGTGTTCCAAAGTCTCCCACTCTCTGCACATTGGCCAGTAGTGACTTTTGTGTTATTTGCCAACTATTGTAAGAAGGAGATTCTTATTGTAAGAAGGAGGGTTATGTTTAGGGATGGCTTTATAAACAGGCCATTCTTTTATGAAGAAGAAGCCAGTCTGGAAGAAAATCTGAGCGTCAAAATTTCTCTTGCTCTTATTCGATACAGAGCCAGGTCATGAAACATATTTGTTCAAAACAAGATTTCATCTCGAGTAAAATCAAAGAGTGCTGTGGAAAGAAAACAACAGAACGTGAAGCCTGTGTCATTAACACAAATAAAGAAGAGAAACCAGAAGACTTATCTACCAGAGAACTCAGATTTACTGATGACGAAAATATATGTCAAGAACGAGATTCTAACAAGGACAGCTTCTTTACTGAGTACTATAAATCTCTATTGAAAGTTTAGAAGGCAAACAAAATTATGACATTTCTATTCTGGCTAATTTGGGTGGGGGATTAGACACCATGTAATTCCCTGGCATCAAACAATTTATAAAGATCATGGCTTGCAATTAGTTCCAACAATTCTATCCTCTCTGGCGAGGAAGGAATGTTAGTCTGCAATATATTACAGAAATGATTTGTGCAAAATGTTCTCCTAACAGATTAAATTACGGATTTAGCTTTGACAACATAGTATAGATCTTACTAGATTCATTGAGAGCAGAGTTGCGTCTTTTGTTCTTTCTATGAGTTTTAACATAAGAAATGTTTTGCGCAGGTTTCTTCATGAATACTCCAGGAGACATACTGACTTTTCTACAGCAGAGCTTCTAAGAATTGCTAAAGTGTACAAGGACCTCCTGGAAGATTGCTGCAGCCAAGAAAGCCCAGCAAGTTGCTACCGCCATGCGGTAGGTCCCATTGATGTAGATTCAAAAAACCAAAAAATAGCGATCATTTTTTATTAAAACTTTCTGATTATAATTATATAGTAATATACCATCTGCCCTCCAGATGTACTGTATGTACTATACAATTATATTATTAATTAATATTATGCTAAATATTTTCTTTCATATTTCTTTTCCTGTATTTGCATATGTCTTAAAAATATCAAAAAAGTACATTTCTTGGAAAATGTTTGGACCTATTAGTGTTAACAGGAAACTTTCCATTTTATTTTACATGGTGCTATGTTTATTTCCTATTGTGGCCACACAGCTAGCGACGTAAACAACAAAGATTTATTCTTCTGCCCAGAGTGTCAGTGCGTGAAACAAGCAGTGTGGGGCTCAACTCAAAGTGATAAAGAGGCTGTGTTCCCTGCACAGGTTCCAGGGAGCAACGCCTCCCAGCTCCTAGCAAAGCTTGGCGCTCTATCGCAATGATGATGCGCGGTCACTGTCTCGCCTGCTCTCCCACGGTGTTTGGAGTATGTTTGAAGTTCTGAACGTGATTCGTAGATGAGAATCTAGTCTACACATTTCCTTGAATATTTGTAGGCTAGAGCATTGAGGGGGGAATGGGGTCAAAATATACGGACTTTTAGAACCATTTGACACAAACTGCTGTTAACTTCTAGAAGATATTTTTGGCCCGAGTTGAGTCCTGGAGCAGTGCTTGAGTGTGTTTGCTTCAA
The DNA here is from genome assembly GCA_028555095.1 of Dicrostonyx torquatus. Classification (NCBI taxonomy): domain Eukaryota; kingdom Metazoa; phylum Chordata; class Mammalia; order Rodentia; family Cricetidae; genus Dicrostonyx; species Dicrostonyx torquatus. The sequence goes on along the minus strand of JAQHUG010000054.1, from coordinate 6,709,536 downwards.
CATCGCCTTTGCCAACATTTCACATGCAAATCTGGCTTCATAGATCCATGTGCAAAAGTGGCTATATTTTAGGTATTTGCTTGATTTTTAAAATTATATAAAAATTTCCTATACAAAAAGTGGATATGATCAAAAGTTGTATGAAATTCTCAGCTAAAAAAAATCTCATATAAGTTTTGATATATTATTTTAAATTTTATATAAAAATTTATTCATGTTTGTTTCTTGTTTTCATATAGAAAAGAATGACTTTCCATTTCTCTTCATATGCTTATTAAAAATAACTTCATATATTAAAGGAGCATCTGACAATTTTTCACAATTCCTGTGTTATATACTACTTTTGCTTTATTTTATATTTTTCTTCCACATACTGTGAAAATCAGCTTATAAGCATTTAAATTTAGGCAATGCAATAAGAAAACAATTTTTTAAATTTTTCTTTATGCTCTGACACCGTCATTAACAAGCTATTCTGCGTCTCATCTGTGGATGTATCATGGTACTGAAAATGCTCACTTTCCAATGGAGACACTTTTGTCCCACTGTGTCCATGGGTTGCAGTGTGGTTCTCCCTCATACCCCCATGAAAATGTCCAATTTATGCTATGACAGAAAAAAATGTCCATCAAAAAATTGAAGACAACTATGAGGCTTTAAACTCTAAACCTAGATGACAGGAAAAGACACAAATGAAGATAAAGACACCTATATTCTTCAACAGCAAAGCTGGGTTGTCCTCGGAAAGCTGATTGAGTCCACAAAGCTACACTCCTTTAGTAACGATGCAGAGAACAGCTTCTCTGGCTGCTCCTAGATAAGGATCAAGTACAGATATTGCCCAGATAAAATTTAAATTTTGCCTTGTAACTCCTACGTCTCTAAAAAGGATGAGATATTTGAACCATCTATCTATGATTGACTAGTTCAAATTCTCCCTGTGTTTGGTGAAAAGTACATAGTAATTAGAGTCTGGATGTAATCTGTAAACAGGAAAGACACCCAACAAGCTGACCTGCCGCTCGGTCCAGTTTTAGATAAAATGCTTGCAATGATGATTGCTTTTAATTTCCAGGAGGATAAATTCAATGAGACGACTGAGAAAAGCTTTGCAATGGTTCAACAGGAATGCAAAACCTTCCAGGAGCTGGAGAAGGATGCCTTGAAACTCCAGTAGGTTGTCTGTATCACTGGGCTAACACTTGTGACCAGGAGTAAATGATCTTTCAAACATATAATATTAGGTCAGTCCTTCGGTTATGCCAATTCATCAACTCTAAGACGGAACAAGAACATAAAACTCAAGAATTCACACTGAGTCTTTATGTGAGTCCTTGACCAGAAATGAGGCCACAAATGAAAGAAATATTAGATTCTAGACAAAATGTTCCTGTAATGCATTAGTGTCTGTGAACTTGAATTCTGTCCTGTGTGAGAGGAGAATGGATAAAACCTCAGGTGGCTACTGTTTTCTGTGAAACCAATGATTAGCTTAGAATAACTGAATTATCAGTGGATTTGCTTAACATTGTAATATTTACCCTTTTGGTGCTTTCATGAGAATTCAAGAATAATATGCAGTTCATTTAGATTTAAAAATAGTGATCATGCCAGTACTGGATTTGCTGAAGTTCAGTATCTTCAATTCAAGCGCGATTTCATTATTCCTGCAAAGTTGTTGTTAGCTACGATGTCAACCTCAGTCCACTTAAGGTTCTTAGCTGTCTTTATCTTGTTCCTAACGTGTCTCTGCCAAATGCTCCTTTTAGATTCTTTACCTAAACAAACAACACCTATTATTTATCAACACAATCTATTTCAAGAACTTTACTTGCTGGCCAAGGCCATTACTGCCCAGGATGTTCTACATGGCCTGGGGATCACAGCGTTTTGGTGCCGAATGTTCCTGTCTACCATGGGTTTGGTTGATCTGGAGTGCAGTAACTATTCAAGGAAGAATGGGTATCTGCCATCATCCAGAACCAAAAAGGTGTGTTTTCTTTCAGTTACCTTGTCAAGTTCACCAAGGTAGCTCCTCAGCTCTCCATGGAAGAACTGATCTCCCTCAGTGACGGAATGGTGGCAGCGTTGACAACCTGCTGCACCCTAAGTGAAGAGTTTTCCTGTGTTGATGACTTGGTGAGCCCATGTACCTGACTCTTCTTTTTGTAGTCTGCGGTTCTTAAAGTGTAGCTACATCACTGCCCCATACTCCTTTCAAATTCATGACCTCTTTTTCTTTAATTATTGTTGTTTCACACACACACACGTGGATAAATGTATAAATAAAACCTGATGAGTCCATTCAGTGTTATTCACTGTTATGCAGTGCTTTTAGGTTTGACCATTTTTCATTAGCTAACTAATTAGGGGCTCATCCCTGGGGAAGACTAACTCTTCCTGTCTCCCCAGATGTAGGTCTGGAGGTGGAGGCCAATGAGATCTCACCCCATCCATATTAACATGTCTATTGGGGTTCTCTCTATTACCTGTTCCTGTTTTCGAGACAATCTCCTATACAAGTCTTAGCTGGCCTAGAATTTACTATTTAGACCAGGCCGTTCCCAAGTTGCGGTGATCCTCCTGCCTCTGACCCTTGGGTGCTGGGATTGTAGGTCTGGTACTTGACTTTTCTTTCTTGCTCCTTCCTCTTGTTGATTAATACGAAGTCTCTACTCTTCTCTGATGTTTTCAACATTGTCCAAGCAAGAAAGATCACGTTCTTTTTTGGCCTACCATTTGAATCCCTGAATATCAGAAGAGAATGTTCTAAGTCATTTTCAAGGATTCTTCAAATTATCTTTTTATGTTTTAAATTATGTCGAAGGTGATTGGCTAGGATTATTCCGGAATGACATAGAAAAACTTATTCACTTTTTTTAAAGTTCGTATATATGCTAGGCAGGCTACCCCTGCACTACATCCCAGACCAGAAAACCTACCATTTTAAATAGTGTTACAGTTTTTGCACTTTGCCCTCAAAGGAAGAGTTCAGAAGAAAAATGTTCTTTTCTGCCTACTCTTTTAGGAATGGGGTGGAGAGTACCCAGGAGGGGAATATACCCAGAAACAATGTTTGCTTGTCACTTTGAAGTGGCTGTTCACGAGTCTCTGTACACAGTAGAAACTTTGTGTACATAACATGAAAAAATTAATCTTTAAGTATTTACTTGCTATAGGTTGAATTTCTGTAGTATTGCCATTTAGCCTTTCAATTCTTGCAACACACTACAACAGTACAGTCTCACCAGTACCCATGTTTCCCTAAGCAACGTTATACAGTACTAGCGGTTCACCTACCCATATGTATTTTTTAACTGTCCTTGGAGTTTTAAAATCATATTCGCATTCCACTTCTCGTCGGTATAGGCAGATTTAGTTCTCGGAGGTTTATGTGGCGTCAATGAAAATCGAACTATCAATCCCGCTGTGGACCACTGCTGCAGAGCCGACTTCGCCTTCAGAAGGCACTGCTTTGAGCGTCTGGAAGCAGACACGACCTATGCGCTCACATCGGTTTCTGCGCTTATACCGGCTTTGCGTGCAGACTGGTGTCAGGCTCACAATGAGGATGAAGACCTTCAGAGTAAGAAACACAGGTACGAACTCCTGCCCAGCCCCTTCCTACAGCCAGAAGGTACATCTGACTCAGAAACGTTAGCACGAAGGCCTAGTGCTTCGGCTGATCCAATTGGTGTTGTTCAAATAGTTTAGTCTTCTAGCCCCAAAACAAAATGGCGTATTCGTCACTATTGTTTATAAACAAGCATCTAGCTTTTTACTTCTCTTACTGGAAATCTGGATGTCTTTCCACCAAGCTGGGATTTGGAAAGAAGAGTCAGGCGGTGAGCCAGAGGGCTACTGGACAGGAGCAAATGAAGTGGATTCTTTTTCCTTTTGGGAGAAAAAGATGTGGGTACTTAAAAATGTTATTACGTTGATTTAGTAATTTGTGTATGCATGCGTGCACACATGAATGTGCACATGCCACTGCATGCACCATGTACACGAGTTGAGAGGTCAGAGGACAGCTTGGAGTGGTTGATTTTCCTCCTTCCTGTGGGTTCTGGGACGGGACTCAGCTTGTCTACCATGGTGGCAGGCACCTTTATCCAATGAGCCACTTCACCATCTCCTATGATAGGGAGTTTTGTCTTGAGAAGTTCGGTGTTTTAAAACAGGAGAGGCACAAAGGGGCAGGAATTTTCCTTTTATTCTCTCAGGTAATGTTTAAGCGCCAAGAATAAAGACCCGTGATTTTGGATGCAGACACTTGTCTGTACCAAGTGTAATAGAAACAGCATTAGTTGAGAAAAGGGAATTGATTTAGACATGAATCTTCTAGAAGATCTACTATGTTCGATAAGGTCCACTTTTTTGTTCCCCAAGAGTCCATTCTATGAATTAGAAAGTTCCCTAAGACCCTTGCAGAAACGGAATCTTTAAACTTTTACACTCATGAATTTGAACCTAGAACGTGTGTTTTTGTAACGAACACTTGGAAGAAGCGGGGTTGCAGAGAGGAGTCGTTCACTGATTCTGTTGGGTGTCTGTGAGCACAGGTTTATCATCAACTTAGTGAAGTGGATGCCAGAGATCACGGCTGAGGAGCGTCTGTGTTTGTTTACAAAGTTCAGTGCTGCCCGGGAGAGGTGTAGCGACATGCAGGAGCCTGAAGCCTGCTTCCGTCCAGAGGTAGTTATTTGCGGTCTTTTTCCACTAAAATTGTATTATGTTTCAGAAAAGATGAACAAAATAAAATTTCCTACTGGTTCTTCCTCTTCCCTGTCAAGTCTAAGACCCTTGTGTTTGAGAGAAGTCATCACCAAACTAAGGTTTAGATGTCCATGGTAGAAACTCCAGTGTATGAAAACTGTCAGGCAAACTTGGTTCCCATCCTTGCTGACTTTTCTGTGTAATTTAGACAAAATTGCATCCGTCCTCTGTAAATCAGGATGGTAATAACTGTGCTAGACTTACACCATTGCTCCTAACTCCTCAACTCTCTCTTGTCATCTTAGTACAATTTAGTCAAAGTGACTTTCCAAGGAATTCATTACCAGCTGGGAAGGGAGAAGGGCAACGGTACTAGGAAAGGAAGGCTTTTAAGATGGCTGTTTGCTCTTTCTGGATCTTCCCAAGGTCACTCAGTTGACAGCACTTAGGGAGTTGAGGGTAAGGGAGGTGGGGAGAGCAGGAAGCTGGTCCTTCTCCTCCTACTCCTGTGGCTGTGGCATCTGTAGAACCTGACATGGTGAGACTCTGGTACCTGAGAGTGTCAGTCCCATTGGGTGACTCCAGGGAGCAGGTGATGAAATCTCACTTTCTTTCTTATTATTTCTTTCCCAGCAAGTCCTGGTGTATTTCACAGATCATGCACACTCATGCACGTTCATGCACACTCATGCACGTTCATGCACGTTCATGCACGCTCATGCACACATGTGCACATTCATGCGCACTTGCAGGTACACAATTAGACACATAGTTTATCTTGCTTGAGAGCCTTCTACTTTGCTGAGTGACTTAGTCTTTGGAAACACAGTAAAAAATTATTAGTTTGCTAAAATATTTTTAGTTTAATTAGAGGATTTGCCCGAGTGCATCCTTAAAGGTTGTCTAAACAGATAGATGAATTTATTTGTAGGACATAAAAAGACTTCAGTGTCTTTCCTCAAGGTTACTTGAAGAATGTTTTTTTTTTTCTCTCTCTTTCTCTCTCCCTCTCTCCCTTCTTGCCTCCTTCCCCCCTTGTGTATATGTATGTGATCTCTCTCTTTCTCTCCCTCCATCTTTCCCCCTCCCCCTCCTCTTGTGTGTGTGTGTGTGTGTGGTTTATATTTTCATTCAAAATTCAAATGAGTGTGCTTCCCTAAACTGAAATATGGCTTTCTCAAACTTTTCTTCCTATGATTTTATCTCTCTTTTTTCCCCTCCCAGGGCTCAAATATTGGTAATGAAAGTGGAGCTGCTAATAAAAAAAGATAAAACACCAGAGGTAAACATTTCTATCTCAGTCAAATATTAAAGCTTTATGTGATACTTGGCTTCCAAGGCTTTTTCCTTCCTGTGTGACAAACATCTGTTTCTGACTTCGTCCATACACCAAGAAGCTCACAGTAACCAGTTCAGGTCCTTGTGTGTTTCTCTGGATGCCAATCCTTATATGGAGGGCAGGAATGCTGCATCATGCCAGGACTGTTCAGTGTCTGAATAGCCCAAAGGCCCCAAGTCTCTGCTTTCCTGCATTCTTTTGTCTGAATCCGAAAAGACAGTTGTGTCCCTGGGAAGGTAACCATGATGAGGCAGCACATTCCTGTAATCACAGCTCTTGGGATGCTGGGACAATAGGATGGCTGCTAGTTCTAGGCTGACCTGAGCTACACAGTGAGCTCCAGGCTAGCCAGGACTGTAGAGGGACAGTGTCTCAAAGGGCTAAGGTGGGGGAAGGGGCAGAAAAGTGTCAACTTCTCAGGGAGGACTAGACAGACAGACTACCTCAGTAACCTTCCAAAAGTCTCCTTTGAGAGTCACGTTGAAAATTGCTGTGCTGGGGCATGGTCAGCATCTCAAGGAAGAGCCTTGTAAAGAAACACGTTTGCGATTTCAAAGAATATTCGTAAAGGATGCTCCTTTCCCCGCAGTTTACTTATCACTCTTGACACCAATATCTAAGCCACAGCAACGATGCCAGCATCAGGAGAGAGGGCCCTGAACCAAGGAGAGGGCTGGTTTGCCACACTACGCAGAGCTCATAGTTCACACTAGTGAAGTCTTATTAAATACATGACCATTGCCGGAGTTCAGATTCTTTCACTGCATAATTTTTCTTTTCTTTTCAGCTGGTACACGTTTACAGGCTCCCTCTCTATCCTATTACGAGGTCCAACTCTTAAGAAGATTGGAATGGAAGATTCTATAACCCTTACCTGAATCATGTTACTACAAAAAGCAATAAAATGAAAGCATAACATCACCTGTCAGACCAGTGTCATCTATCAACCTGATCACAAAATTAGTCAGTTGTGTTACAGTTGGCAAAGTGATTGCTATATGTCCTACTTTGGTTCCTGTTACTGTGACAGACACCAATGACAGAAAGTGACTTGAGAAAGAAAAGGCTTATTTTACCTTACCTTAAAGGTCCTTCATCAAGGGAAGCCAAGGCAGGAACTAATAGAGTCAGAAACTTGGAGGCAGGAAGTATGCACTTTTAATTCCAACCCTGGGGAGGGGACAGACACAGGCAGATCCCTTGAGTCCCCTGGTTATTCAACCTGTCTTAAGGAAATTGTGGACAGATCCTGAGGAATGGTACCGGAGATTGACTTCTAGTTTCCTCATGCTTGAGTACAGAGGTGCACTTGCGTCTTTATAAATATGTGCTTTTACACACACACACACACACACACACACACACACGACTAAGCAGTCATGATTCAGTTATCTTCTCATCATCCTTTCACACTGCTGAACTTGCCTTATTTTGAAGGTCAGAACTCTTCCCTGTGTGTGGAAAGAATTTTTGGGTCCTTTTGATGCCACTGAGAGAAGGAACTGGGGAGTTCAGGGCATGAACCCATGACAGCACACTGTGGGTACTGCTCACAGCCAGTCTGTGGGATATACAGAACGCTGCTCCAAGTGATTTCTATGAATTGCCCCCTTTAGTTTTAACAAATCTCTGAGTACATAATTTAATTCTAATTATACAGAGACCTGAGGTTTGGGGAACTAATCTGTTCAATGGTATACAGCTAGTCAGTGACAAAAAGAACCAAGGCTTGTGAATGTCACATCATAGGTTCAGCCATGTAGTGTACATTAAAAATCCTTTCATTTAGGACAGCAAGATGACTCTTACAGTAAAGGTCCAATGACCTCAGTTAAATCCCTGGGACCTGGATGGCGGAGAGGAAACCAACTCTTACAAGTCGTTCTTTGACCTCCATACACATGTGCCTGAACTCATATGTAAACACATGCAATAAATAAATACACATTAGAAAGCTTTCAGTAATCTTTTATGCAGAGAGCCTGGAGAACTTTTACAACATCAGCAGTAGTTAGAGGGTTTTCTTTGTGTCCCACACCAAAAGTTCTGTTCTGCCAGAGCTGTTAATACTTAGCAGAAATGCCCAAGCATGGTTCTGAGCTTCATAGTCCTGACTCCTCTGACTTGTCTATCTGTCCTCAACATGTTGTCTGAGGCTGCTTGTTTGTTCCTGCCACCCAGACCCAAAATAGTCACACTGAAACTATATTAATTGCAACACTGCTTGGCCAATGACTCTAGTGTATTCCTAGCTAGCTCTTACATCTTAAATAACCCCATTTCTATTAATCTGTGTATTGCCACATGGTTGTGGCCTACTGGTAAGGTTCTGTCCAGCATCCGGCCTCTCTTTGACTCCACCTACTCTCTCCTCCTCTATCTGCTTGAAATTCCCACCCTGCCATATTCTGTGCTGCAACACACCCAAAAGCATGTCTTTATTAACCAATGATATTCACAGTATACAAAGAGGAGTCCCACATCACCTCCCCTTTTCTGTTTAAATAAAATATGTTTTATCTTTAACTTAGTAAAATTCCATTTAACAAAACAGGTATCATGCAAGAATTATAGTTATAATATTTATATTTACTTTATTTTTATCATCACTAAGGAAAACTATATTATTACTATCTACTCTTCAACTTCATCAAAGA
>JAQHUG010000054.1:6655623-6684321 GCA_028555095.1 Dicrostonyx torquatus | reverse complement strand
GAGGTCCCATTTATTTATTGTTGTTCTTACTGTCTGTGCCACTGGGGTTTTACATAGGAAGTGATCTCCTGTGCCCCAATTATTCTACTCTTGAACTGTCTTATTTGGCTTTAAAGTTTGCCATCATAAAAAAACACGGACATCAGTTTGCTTATGAAGTTTTGAGCTAAGTGATCGGCAGCTAAGTGAGCTGCTATTTTATTTTTTGTGAAAGCCTTGTCCCATTATTCCTCTGTGCTTAGCTCATCTTCAGTCACTCGAAGACTTTCTAATGTTGAGGCAATAGATGGGGTTTGGTTTTCTGTCTGTCATAATGATGTCATTAACATTTTCTGTTACTATCACATTTTTGATGAGTTAATTTTCTGTCTGCAGCTAGAACCCATCAGAAAATATATTAGAGAAATTTCTGCGAGACATCGCCATTTATGTGAAATCAGAATTAAATTCGATGACAAAATAGCAAGAGCAGTGTAAGTTTTTTATGTGGTTTGTGGGCTGTGTTGTTGCTAGGCCAGCTGTTTTGTCTAACTAGTTTGAAAAGTCATTTGCACATCATTTAACAATGTCTGTCCAGATAAGCCTGGAATTCTTTTCCATACCTATGCTGCTTCTCGGTTTAAAAATAACACAAGGTACAGAAGTTGAGTATGAAATCACTTAGTCCTCAGCTGCTCCCATTATCTCCTCCATCAGTTTATCTCAGTTGCTCAGATCCCTCAGAGTATGATAGATTTGGGGCTTTAGGATGTAGGGACTTAGGGCTGGAGAGATAAAATATATCCCACTCTTGTAGAGGACCTGTTAGGTTCCCAGTACCACACTGAATGGGCTCATAGTGGTCTGTAAGTCAGCTCTGGGGGACCCTCATGGATTCCTTGGGTAGGTGCACTCATCTGTGCATATTCTCACACACAGACACACCTATACATACCATTACAATTATATGTAAAACTTAAAAATATGCAGGAACTTGGATAGGCATGGTGGCATATTGCCTATAATTCCATTATTTGAGAGGTAGATGCAGAAGGATTAGGAGTTCAAGGCCACTCTGGGCTACTTTGTGTGTGCAAGGCCAACTGGGTATACAATGAATCATAATGATGATGATGATGATGATGATGATGATGACAGATAGATAGATAGACAGACAGACAGATACAGAGACTAACTGCTTCTTCCTCTATCATAAAGACTAGAGGCAAAAATATTCTCTTTTCTCTTGAAAGCAAGGGATGGAGGCAATTTTAATACATCCTCTCCAGCTTGGACCCATGTATTTTTCTTATTACCATCTTCCCCAGTGAGTGATAGCAGCAATGGGCTTCCTGGAGGGCAGGGATATTTTATTTGCAGAGAAACTCCAGAGACTTGTCAACAGTCACAATGGAGCCCCCTGCCTCATATGTTTGTCCTTGTGGTGAGGCTGATGTCACAGACAGGGTGCTCATGTTTCTCAGGTTATCAAGTTGTGTGTTTCAATGTGTCAGCAGCTCAGTGTCATTAGCAGAACCTTAAATGATGATTACTGTATTTTACATTATTGCGATTTGATCTTTGTATGGGTTTATGTTTATAACCAAAGTAAAAGAATACCTCCTAATACTTGGTGGTTTAGACACTTTGTGTTTCTTGAAATAGAAATTCAAAATATTGAGGAAGAGAAAGAAGGAAATGGTATAATTATATTATAATCTCAAAAATAGAATAATTGCTAAAAGCAGAATGCTATTCTCATCTTAAAAGAAAACTCTTTCAATGTTCTTAATTATCTTTACAGAGAATTGATTCTGCTCACTAAAAAGCAACCTAAAGCTAACTTTTCTGAAATTGCCAAATTGACCACAGATATTAAAAATCTGCACGAGATCTGTTGTGAAGGAAATACAGTGGCATGTACACTGGGCAGGGTAAGACATCTCTTTATAATTAAAATCCTTTATTAATTAAATTTATTCTTTGACAATTTCATACATATGCAATGCTTTAATATTTGCTATCATCATCTCCCGTATTAGCCTTTAGAAAGTTTAAAATTCTTAAGCAACAATACAGCAGTAAATAATAAAGTTAGAAAAGACCTCTTTTTACCAGTAGAATGCCTCCTCTCTCCGTTTTGTCCCCAACTGGTGCGGCAATTCTCCTCCTTCCCGGTGGTCATTTCCCACATTCCTTTAACTTGTTAGGTTTCTAGAACTGGCCTATAACTAAATTGGAACTATATTCCTTTCTCCATTGCTAATTGCTTAAGGCCTAGAATTGCATCCGATGTCAGTCGGTGGGAAAAGAAACCTGTCAATGTGGTGTGGAACACTTAAAACGTGACGTGGGCATGTGGACAAAAACTTACGTTACATCCAAACCTAAAGTCCCAAGGAAGGAGTGAACTGAGGCTGCCCATGCCTCCTAAGGCCCTAGCCAAGTCATGAGTCATGCTCTTAACTGAGTCTGCTAGTCTGAAGGGCGACTGGGTCTCACCACAGACGGAGAAGTCCAGGACAAGCTGAAGCATCATCTCATAGGAAAACTCAAAAACCTGTGGGCAAAGATCTCCACCCCCAACCTTTTCTGTTCCTCTCATGCACAATTTAGAAGACACACACTGAAACAACAGTTAAAAGGGGAACAGGAGGATCCCCAAGACTGTCAATCTTCAAACATAACCTCTGCTGGGACAGAGTGCAGGCCCAAGTGACACCTTTCGGCAGTCATTGTGACTGTCAGTGTTATATTCAGCTCTGCCACTCAGGGACAACCCCTCCCAATTCCTAGAATGCTGGCTAATGGCCAGACTCATGAGCAATGCTGTTTTGCTGTGCTGCCTCTTTGTATTAAACCCAGGGCCTTGTGCCTATTGGGCAAGTGCTCCCCTCCTGAGCTTCATCTCTGTTGTAAGAAGGGACGGGCTGCTTGTTGTCCCAGCCGCCCCACTAGTTTACACTTGAATTAATCACACAGAAATTGTATTAATTAAATTACTGCCTGGCCCATTATATCTAGCCTCTTCTTGGCCAACTCTCACATCCTGATCTAACCCATTTCTGCCAATCTGTGTAACACCACGAGGTCGTGGCTTACCGGGAAAGATCCTAACCAGCGTCAGTCTCAGGCAGGAGCTTCATGGCATCTCTCACACTGCCTTCTTCCTCCCAGAATTCAGTTCTGTCCTCCCTGCCTCCCTAAGTGCTACCCTATCAAAAGGCCAAGGCAGTTTCTTTATTCAACCAATGAAAGCAACACATAGACAGAAGAACCTCCTACACCACATCTCTTAGTGCAGACTGACATATTCTTTCTCACTGAAGAGTGGGTACATTTTGTCAAAAAGTAAAGGGACATATGGCTCTGGTAGAACCCAGTGCAAACAAACCAAAATCTGAGAAAGTGTTTCCTTCACACATAAACAGTCCCCATACCCAGTGAGTGACTGCAAGACCACTGCTCTTGCAGGATGGACTGCAGCAGGCAAGCCAGAGCAACCTGCACTTGCCTAATTTTATTATCTCACATTCATAAACAAGTTCACGTAACTGTACATGGTTCTAGTAATCCTGTCCCAGTTCAGATTGCGATGGAAACAGCTCTGGGGTTCCTGGTTTGCCAATGATAGTGTTTATGTGTCCAGAGAGTTTTCATTACTCTTTAAGGAGGTCTGACTCATTTGTTTTTAGTCTGGATGGGTTCTGAACATCATATGTAGGCACTATTTGCTTATCTTTGGGTGGTCATTTGATTTTCTCTCTTTTGACTTATTTGCCATTGGATTTTATAAATGAAAGTACTTGTCACACAAATGTGAGGACTAGGACTCACATAAAGCTGGATGTGGTAGTAAGACCACCACATATTTCTCGTGTGACCACAGTGAGAAGGGAGCTGGAGGCAGGAGAGTTCCCAGAAGCTCTCATGTCAGCCCTGCTAACACAACAGTGACTAACAGTGACTAACAAACCCTGCTTCAAACAAGACAGAAGGCTAGGGCTGACACTCAGGGTTGTCCTCTGAGCTTCACATGTGCACCATGGAAGCCACACACTTGCACTCACACATTCACACTCTATGTACACACACCCACCAGAAAGACATAATGAAAACATAGTCCTTATGTCTTAATCACTTCTACAAATCACATTTTGCTGTATTTTTGGACTTGTGTTGTTTATATGCTTCTATTAGAATTTCCTCATTCAAGATAATACTGTTTCTATATGCCTTATAAAGTTTGGGTATTCATTTATGCTCATTTTTAAAGACAAATTTAATTTTCTACCTTTAAAAATATTTGTTTTTATTTTATGTGTCTTTTCCCTCTGATATGTCTGTGTACCATGTATGTACCAGCTCCCAAGAGGGCTAGAAGAGGGTCAGAGTCCCTGGGATTGGAATTTCAGCTGATTGTGAGAACCCTGGTCCTCAGGAGAAGAAGCCAGTGTCTTAACCAGCGAGCCATCCAGCCCTTGAACATTTTCCAGATAGGATTGAGGTTATGTGTTCTGGAAGGATTTGAGCTTATTTGTTAACAGAAAATAGCAGAACGCTTCTCCGTGTCTTCTGCTGTGTGTCAGTCTCAATACATTCCCAGCAAAATCTCATTGCTCATGGATTCTGTAATTCTGAACTCATCTGCTTACCCAGATGCAAATCAGTATTCACAGCACTTCCATGGTTGTTCCCAAGCTAACACACGCTGAGAGCAGCCGAACGTTTGAGCCACCCAGTGCACGTACCACACCTTCGTGAGGCCCAGCGAGATACCATTCTGCATTTGCTTCAACTCTCACGACATAAACATTCTTTCTTTATGTAGTGTACTTAACAGCAACATTTTTGTTGGTAGTTCTGATGCTCAAGGTTATTCCAAACAGAGCGATGGAATGCTGTCTTAAGTACAAGGTGATGCATCTTACAGAAAACAACGTGCACAGTAGATGGGTTTCCTCCCTGCTCATGTTGTCAGGCAATGGGCTATGCGTTCAGTGTCGAGCAAACAACAGCCCGTATTAAATAAGGCACCTCATGTAGAGACAGGCACTGAGCGTGGCTATGTCTCGACAGGTTAGTTGATTGGTTAGTGGTGAGGCCAGAGGGGGTCCTGCGTCTTTCTTGGAGTGGCATTGATTCAGTATGCACCAACTCGGTGTTTAGACTGAGTCTTGGCTGTTCATGTTGTCATGGATTTAATGAAATTCCTCTTCAAAACATCTCACTTACTAGCGTTTTCTCATTAAGGGTTATAGAGCTCTCGATGGTGCTATCGTTTGAAATAAAAACACCATCAATTATGTAATTGTATGCCCTTTTTCTTGTGTGTTTGGTCTTCCTTTTAATTAATTGGCTCTGAAAGGGGATGGTTTAATTTATTGGCCTTCTTCAAAACAAATTCTTGGACTCACTCGCTGGGTTTATGCTTTTAATTATATTGATTTTCCTCTTAGTTTTGTCTGTTGCTTCTATCACAGATGTTTTGGTTGACTGCTTGGTGGTATTCTCATTCTTTTAAATGCAACTGTGTTCACAGCTATTTATTTTGAACAGGAATTTTTTCACTTTCTGGTGCCGAAGATTGACCACAGGGCCTTGTATCCCCTAAGCTGGGACTACACCACTGAATTATACTTCCAAACGAGACACTGCTTTTATCCACCGTCTCCCACCATGCATGCAGTGTTAGTAGATTTCTCTCTTGATTAGATCCTTTCTCCTTCTTCTCTGAGGAAAGGTCTTTATATTGCACACCATAGAGCTGCCCATCTCCAAGCTTTGTCTACTGTTTACAGCGCTCAGGTTTGTCACCATGTTGATTCAGAGCTCTGCACTGACCGAAAGGAGAATGTTTATTCCCAACTTTAATCTGTGATATCATCATAAAGGTATAATGTGATATTCTCATGTCAATCACTAGAACTCAGTAAGCTTCTCTCAGCTTCTCTCTGACTCCGCAGCCCTGAAGGAGCAACTGTCTAGACTGTGTGGTAATTGCTGCACCACTAATTGTTTAAAGGCTGGTGACCAGTACCAAAACTAACCCTTTCAATTTTATCTGACTCTTAGAACATCTGCTCTGTTCCTGGCAATTATTTCATTTATTTTCTGTAGCCTTACCAAATATTATTTGATTACCTATTTTGCAGACTAGGAAGTTGAGCTACAAGGAGGCTAGAAAGTTTCCTTAATTTGCAGTCAGAAAGTGGCAATTTAAGGACCATACTTAGCTGTTAACCACAGTATTAATTTATTTCTCTACAACAACAGATTTTTGGATTTTCAAGGCAGAGTCTCTCTATGTAGCCATGGCTGTCCTGGAACTCGCTCTGTAGACCAGGCTGGCCTCAAACTCAGAGATCCTCCTGTCTCTGCCTCCTGAGTGCTGGGATCAAAGGTGTGCGCCCCCACCTCCTGCTCCGATTTCCCTCTCCCTCTCCTTTTCTTACTATCGTTTGAAATTCAGTTTCTAGGCAGCCTGTTCTCAGCTGTTCTCTCTGTCTGCATGTGCCTTGGCAGAGCTGGGGAGTCAACCAGCAAGGGCTTTCTCTTCCCTTCCTGTCTATTTCTGGACATGAATTGTATTTCCTGCCTATCTGAAAACTAGGTGGGGCCACTTGCCTGAGTCCTAGCTAAGAGTTATTCTGGTCATTTGAGGTCCAGCTAACAGTTGTCTCCTGGGTTCCATCCTACAGCACACTCACTCCTGTTAAAAGCAAAGGCCATGGTGGCCTGGGAACACTTGTTGAAGTATCTGGATTCCTGTGCCCCCACGGCAAAGAACTGTGTCAGGAACACATAGTTAGAAATGGTGATAGAGATCATTTATTCCAAAAGAGAAGGAACTCCTGAGAATTGGAGTGGGCTAGTGAGCTAAAGGAGAAAGCACCCTCCAGCCCCTCCCCCACCCCTCCCCCACCCCTTCCCTCCAACCCCACCCCTAAGCGTCATGACCTTTTCTAGGACATTTCTACAGCACCATCTCGCCCTCATTTGTATGCCATGAGATTTTTCTCAGCATGCTCTGTTTATTAGATGAAGTCCAGAGGAAGAAGAGCTCCCTCTCTTTCTTTCACCACTAGTTTCATTATGTTAATCTTGATGCTTCAGTCTCTAGCCCCTACTCTCCCGCCACCCTCCCATCCCCCATAACTTTTAAGGCAACGCCAGAAGTCACAGGTAGGTGGTTACAAAGCTGCTCTTCTTTCCTGGAACTGCCGCCTGGGAGGAGCTTCACCTTTCCTCCCTAACAGGAGGGAGCTATGCCTGGATTGCTGAGCCACCCAGAGCATGCTGGCTTCCCAGTTAACCAGCACACACACATCCTCAGAGTCTCAAATTGGCTTTAAGATTTGGCCTCCATATGACTCTTAGATTTCCATGATATTCTTTCCTAGATTTCGTAAGTACCCCTACCCTACTGCTCAGGGCAAATCTCCCTGTAAATGTGCTATAGACGCTTGAAGTCATTGTGAACTCTGAACACCCCCAGGAAATTCTTTGGTCTCATTCTCCAGCTGCTATCCTCATCTGTTCCTATCCCTGACCATGGGTTTCAGTGAATTCTACTTCCCACTGTCCCAAGCAATCCTAGATCCCGTCTCCTCATTTCCCTCATTCCCTTTTGTTAAAACAACTTTTCACTTCTACCCTAGTGTAGCCCCTAGTGTAGCCAAGCCTCAAGTAATACTCTCAATGGCTTTCAAATGACCCTCTCCCACCCATGTGAGGCTTTCTTACCTCTAAGATTTTATATACATATAAAAATAAATACTCCAGGATGGCCTTGCCTTCACCTGTGTCAAATGAACTTCTAATAGTCTTTAACGACTCAAGTCATTCAAGACCATCACCGTGACTTCCCTCCTATCTTTGATTTCTTCGGAAGAATCATACGATCTTCTAAATATGACCGCTTTGTGGTTGTTTTGTTTCATTATTGGACTCTTTCAGTAGATCTCGAGTTCCTAATTAGAAACAGTTATCTGTGCACGTAGGCAGATATGTAAGTAGGATAGCAACACGGACTACACCAAGTAACAGGCAGAGGATGATGTGGTTCTGGGACAAATGCTTCCCTGACTGGGATCCTACAATAAGAACAACAATAGAAAGACAATAGAACCCTCTGGTTTTGAGTTTTGGACTAAAAGTGGAAACATTAATACAATCTGTCTTCTATCTTTTTAATAGCTTGATAAGAATTTGAGACTCTAAGTAAGGTCAAACAGACAAGTATTTCTTTCCAAAATAAGTTATGATGAATGCCTCCTTAGGCCTTTTCGTTTGCCTGGGGTAGAGCAGTGTATAGTATCAAGTTTTCCTCTGGCATTGTAATTACAACGGATTAAGTTGAAACTAAATCAAATAAGAACTGTTCTGTTCGTGTCTCCAGCACCAGCTTATGAACTACACCTGCTCTAACCAGGCCATCTTGTCCAGCAAGTTTGCTCAGTGCTGTGAACAGCCCGAACCATTCCGTGGGGAATGCATTATCAACTCAGAAAACGATGACAAGCCCAACCTGACATCCCTGGCACTCAGAAAGTTTACCGAAGACCAGACCGCATGCAAACAATTCAGTGACAAGCAGGACTACTTTCTGCAAGAGTAATACAGCTTTTCCCGGGTGCTTATGGGTTCAGTTGAGAGATGGTGCGAAGGTGAAAGGAAATGGGGCCAGTGATGGCCACTATGGCCAAGAGGAGATGCTTTTTGGAGCTTGAAGTTGCCAGCAGTTATTCATCTCCACTCATGATGCCAGTGGGAATGTGGGTTTGGGTGGGTGGAAACGATACATGAAAGAGAATCTAGAAGTTCCTTTATTCTCAAACATTGACAACTAGTATAAGGGTTAAAATAAAGAGGCTAGCGATAGTCAAGTGTCACAAGCTTTGGGATAAGGGACTCGGGGATAAATAAGAGGATCAAATTGATATTCCTGGCTAGCGCTTTTATTCTAATTAATTTAATATACACCATCAAATGCACATACCATTTAAGCATTAAAGAGTTGGGATATTAACATCATCAATGGCTATTCAGAAGTAGATGTTAACTTTTGCATTACCACAAAGTGACTTCAATATACTGTATTAAGACAACAACATTGTGCTATTAGAATGCACCCAGAGTCCCTTGTAAAGTCACGAGAATTGAGTTTCCCACAACATTATATGATCTCACTTGTATTTTACAAATTATGCCTGATACTAGCTAATAAAATTAAATACCACTATCTGAACCCACTCATACAAATTCCTAAGCTTGCATTTGGTATTGAAAAAAATCAACGGACCTGTGCAGACTAGACCCAGTAGTGAAAGGCATGTGAACTTGTGAGTTGAATCGTTTTGAGATTCAACAGCTGTGTGTGTGGTGGCTTGATCTCCCAGGCAGTGTGTTCTAACGGTAAACTGAGGCAGCTGATGAGGAAGATCTCATTTTCATCCTGTAAGTTTTTTAAAAACATTCTAGAATCAGTTTTATTTTCCTTTTTAAAGTTCTTATTATTGTTGTGTGTATGCATGTTTCTGCACATGCCGAGGCTAACAGTATCAGAGTCCCTTAAGTCGGACTTAGAAGCAGTTGTAAGTTCCTGGACCTCTGGAAGAGCAGTGATACACTTAACCATGGAATCATCTCTCCAGTCCCTCCATTTTATTTCTTTCTCATGACACAGTTAAGTGTGTAGATTATAACTGGACTTGTCATACTTAACAGCTTATTTTTTAAAAAGGGGTGGGGGAGTGGGATGATTTAATACCTCAAAAGTACATTAATGGAAGGTCCTTTTAAGAAACAAAATAATCCCACGGGTAACTAGAAAATATGTTATCCCATAAAATGCTCGAAATTGACATGACATAGAAGTATCTAGAGGCTGAGCCAGAAGCTACCAGTGTCTCAGGTTCAAGTTCTAAATATGCCATTTATTACCAGGTGACTTTGGAAATCACGTGATTTTATTGTTTGGTTTCTTATATCAGAGCATAGCTATAAAGCCGCTCTGAAAGCTTCCCAAGGTTCCTAAGGCTCTAAATGTCTTCCAGTCAGTTCAATTTCATGCTCATTATGGCTTTTTGAAAAAACAAAACAAAAGAAAACAAACAAACAAAAAAACCGAACAAATCCATGGCCTCTGGGTTTTAAGCTTTGTCTTCTCCTGTGTCTTATACAATATAGGTTTCTTTATGAATATTCAAGAAGACACCTGGAGTTGGCAGTTCCAGTGATTTTAAGAATACTTGCAACATATAAACATTTACTGGAGGAATGCTGCAAGTTAGGAAACCCTTTGGAATGCCACAGCCGTGGGGTAAATTCCTTTTTTATTTATTTTGTTAAAGCATGTTTCTCACTAGTGATTCCAAATGGCGAAAGTTCCAGTCCTGTTAGTAGCACATTCTTTTGTAAAATGAGTCTGCATGTTTTCACTAATTACAAACACTAGGCAACCAGCAGGATTTCTCCCTAAACCAGACCGTCACACACACCGTAGAGACTTGCCTCTTAAAGTGCTTTCTGAGACACCTCCTGCCCCCACACCATGCAGTGTCCTCTTTGAAATGAATGTAGATGCCAGCTTGGCACAGAAGCAGGACACTACAGCCTGTTTGGATCCCGTGTCTTGGAAGACGCTTCCCTTGCAAGCTACCAAGCTGCCTGATCACAGTCAGCAGCTTTTGTTTCACGTTTTTATGGGAAAGCTAGAGTTCCCACAAGCTTCCACTTTGATAGTTAGTCATGTACCAACCACGGCTAGATAGTTCTGACTTTTGTTACTCTAACTGATGCTTTACCCAAAGCAGGGACAATCTTGGAGGTATTGGTGCATGCCTGTAATCCCAGCACTTGAGAGGCAAAGGAAGGTGGATCTCTCTCAGTTCAAGGGCAGCCTGGTCTTTAGAGTAAGTTCCAGGACAGTCACAGCTACAGAGAGAAACCCCGTCTTGAAGAACAAACTAACAAAGGAGGAATGACGAGCAAAGGTATATATATATATATATATATATATATATTGGTGCTGAGTTCAAGCAGGTCCAGCTGGTATTACTGTTTCTGTTCAGAAGGCTATATGAGGGTACACCCGCTCCAAATCACAGGCTACTGTACTGGACAGTTTTGTGACAACTTGTCTCAAGCTAGAGTCATCATAGAGGAGCGAGCCTCCACCGAGAAAATGCCTCCACAAGATCAGTCTGCAGGCAAGCCTGTAGGGCATTTTCTTAGTCAGTGACTGATGTGGAAGGCCAGGCCTCTTGGGTGTGGGGCCACCCCTAGGCTGGTGGTCCTGGGTTTTATAAGCAAACAGGCTGAGCAAGCCAAGGGGAGCAAGCCAGTAAGCAGCACCTCTGTGTCAGCTCCTGCCTTCCTGTCCTGACTTCCTTACTGATCAATAGGTGGAAGTATAAACCAAATAACTCTGTCCTGCCCAAGTTGCTTTGGTCATGGGGCTTCATCATATCAAAAACAACCCTAAGACAACTTCTACAGGAATCTACAACTACAACAGCATGCAGAAGCGTGGGTGGTCAGAGGTTAGGCTACACAGCAGCCTTACCATAGCTCCCGACTGAATCAATCTCTCGGTAGCCTGGGAAAACAGGCAATGCCACAGTTTCTAAGTGCTTACTGTAGATAAGATTGAAGTTCAGAAGGTCAGACGATTTGTCTAATGGGGCCATCGGCAGGAAAGACAGGGAGAAGAATACAACCCAAGCCATCCCCTTCAAGTCAGAGGGAATTTTCTCTATGCCAGACACTGCTTATCAGGATAAGGCTGACTAAGGGAGTCTGCTCCTGTCCAAGAGTTGAGTCTGCAGGGTTACTAATTTCTTCTCGCTGGAACACTTTGATTTGCTTTCAGCTCTGAAAAATCCTATTTGGTTCCTTTTGGTATGTATTTGTGACATGTTTTATAGCCATGACTGTTAATGTTTATATAAACCATAACTTCTTATCATACCTCGATATCTCTATACGTAAATATTTTATGTTTATATATGTGTATGCATTCTGTTGATAAGTCTAATTATTAAATGAACCAATGGACACACATACACACACTGGGATACACACACACACACACACACACACACACACACTGGAATACATACATACACACTAAGACACATACATGCACTGGACACAAACACATAGACACACACACTGACCAGTAAAATAGATCTATATGCTGCCTCTTCCTCTCTCTTTCTGGCTTGATGACTGATTTGCCTTCTGTTTATGGAATTTGGCACTGAGGCCCGCAGACGAGTCTATATGATGGGAAGATAAACAGTCTTGTTGCTTCACTTGTTTCCCACAGAGCACATGATGATTTCTCTCTCAGAAAACAAACAAACAAAACAAAACCTTTTTTTTGAGTTTTCTAAACTCACTAACTGGGGGAAAAGAGTTGGTCAAGCAAATATTGTTATTGAAAATGCTTCTGTAATCCCATCTCAAGGCGTATTGTTGTGACCCTGGACAAACATTAACAATGTCTGTTTTTCAGAAAGAGATGTTCCAAAGAGTGGGCCGTGAAAGCCGTGACTGTGTTAAAACTTACTGTGACTTACACAGGACGTCAGGAGGCAGTAACTTCCAGGACAGGTATGCTCCTAAGGTGGCCCGGCTTTGTCCTCGTCAGTGCCTATTGGTTAATCCCCATGCTAAGACTTTCTCAGAACTTACACCCACTCTTCAGTTGAGTATTAACTAGCCTTCTGCGCTGATTCGACAGGTATCTATGTAACTTTGGTAGCTTCCATCTTGCTTCCAAGCCCAGTTCCCCAGCTGCTGCTGAGGTCAGGGAGCAAAGCAGGCCCTGCAGGGCCATCATGAACTCTCACACCTGACCATTTCACCTTGGGGCTTCGACTGTGACTTGGAGTCAAAGCTGCAATAGAGATTAGAATCCTTATCACTGGTAAGTCAGGTTTTTCAGGTAAGGCTAGTGTGTTGACCACCAAGCATAGAGCTAGATGGATGCCTTAGTTATTTGTCAAAGGGAATGCGAACACCTTGGGTACAGAGAACCTGGCGAATCCAATTTATCTAGGATTAAGTAATGAAAAAGTAAAGCCCACTCAAGGAATTTCTGAGGTCTTGCTAGAATGGTCTATTTAGAAACACAGTATTAAGAAAAGTTCAGTTTGACATATTATCTATTAATATCGAGTTTAAAAGAAATGTCCGAAATAATGGATCACAGACAGTAAGTATCCTGACTCTTTGAGGTGGGGTTTTTGGCTCAGTGCTTTCCTGTTATGTTGTGTTCAGTTGCTAATGCCCATTGTAAAGGTTAGATTTGTGCCTCTCAAGCTTTAGAATGCAGTAAAATCTTCCAGAAGTCACAGAACCCAGGCCTGAGATTCTCCCTGGCAGCTGTAGAAACTCTTTCTTCCATGTGTTTTCTTCTAGCAATGCAGCAGTTAATTCTAGTTGTCTGTGGTCTTGAACAAGGGGGTCTGTAGTCTTTCTCTTCAAAACCATTTCATGTCGCTCTGTCTTCAACACTACTATCCCACGTCACCTCGTTTTCTTTTCCTTGTGTTGCCGGAATGAGTTTAAACCAGTGTGATGCTCTGCTTTGACTGTTGTGAGTCCCCAGTGCATTCTTCTCAAAGAAGCCATTACCTTTAAATGATGCAAAACTGATTTCATATTTAAACCCCCTTTAAAAACAAAACAAAACCAACCAAAAACAAACCAACCCACAGTCAATGACTTCCCAAATTCCTATCCTGTGCCCTTCACCTGGCTTGTTCAGAGGCATTGTCATTTCTCAGTTCCAAAGACCTTTCCTCAGGATACCCTCCCTGACCTCCTTAAATGGGAACGATACCATCTTTTATGTACTGTTAGAGAAATACCATTAGAAACAAAATTTGTCCAGGTACTATTGAAATAGATTAGTTTCTTCTTAATTAAATGAATATTAAACCAGAATGTGATGGCCATCACAAATTGTCCACTAAATGCTTGCAAAGACGGAAAGAAGTCCCACTCCCTGGCCACAACTAAGCAGACCCAACCGATTGCACACGGTAACTAGTAAACTCATCCTGAACAGTGACTGGTGCTCAAGGGGATTTGGCCGGCCAGCTTGCCAAGACTCACCCTAGCTTTACCTGCCATTTACCTAATTCCAGTTCACAATGTCTCTAGACATCAGCAACCCCACCCCCAAAACCCTTCTTACATCTTTAAGCAAGGAGGTCCTTTGTAGCTTGCAACAGGATTCTTCTCCAAGGTAAGTTCTCCCCACACCCAAGAACTGGGAGAAAGGGGAAGCTGCCTGTCCCTAGATCCCTGGTCTCTGAAGAAGATATTGCTGACGCATAAAATTGATGAAAATGCAGATCAGTTTTTAAATGCGCGTTGTGTGCACTTCAATGAGAGGAGATAGCCTTCCCAGGTTTTCTGAAGTGAACACACTAAGAAAGATAGAGGGAGGCAGAGGCAATTCTTTCTCTCATTTTTGGCGGGAGACTTGAACCTTTTTAAAGTTGTGACTTAGCTCAGAGCACTGGCAGCTCTCTGCACCGGCCACACGCAGTACTTGTCTGCCCCTGCTCACTGGAGTGTGAGTCCTTGGAGAACGTGAGCTGTTTCACAGGAGGCAAATGGTCCCTGGGAGCTTCATCACGGCTCCTCTCAGAAACTGCTTAGGCTAGGTCTGATTTTTTAGCTTTGAACGTAACCCTGATTAATTCACTAAAAATGGGTTAGGACAGAGGAGGGCATGCGTGTGAGGACAACAATTGTGTCCAGTTACCCTCTGAGCCATCAGGACAGTAGAAGAGATTGTTAATCCTAGTCTAAGGCCTCATTCTTCTTATATCAAAGATAATGTTGAATATCATGGGAAACTGTCTGTCAGTGGTTCTCAACCTTTCTAATGCTGCAACATTTTAATATAGTTTTTCATGTTATGGTGAGCCCTGTAGGTGGAGTTTTCTGTTCTAGGAGCCACTTTAAACTACCACACAGGCTTATATTAATTGTAAATGTTTGGTCAATAGCTCAGGCTTATTACTAACAAGCTCTTTCATTTTAAGTTAACCCAGATTCCTTATTTTCCCTCTGCCATGTGACAGTATCTTTATTAGCATGGCATCTTCAACTCCTGCTCCCTCTGTATCTGACTGGTGATGCCTCCTCCTCTGCCCCTCGTCATCCCATCATTCTCAGTTTGGCTTTCCCACCTGACTTTATTCTGTTCAACTACTGGCCAGTCAGCTTGTTTATTAAATCAATCACAGCAACATATATTCACACAGTGTACAGAAGAATTATTCCATAACAGGCAGCCAACCATAAAATTATTTTATTGCTACTTCATAACTGTCATTTCGCTACTGGTATGAATCAAAATGTGAATATTTGATATGCAACCCCTGTTGAGCAACCCTCAACCCACAGGTTGAGAAGTGCTGGTGTAGATGTATATTTGTGTGTGTGCATATTACCATGAGTAAGAAGAACTTATCATTTTAGGCTTACCGTCCTTTATACTAAGAAAGCCCCACAGCTCTCTTGCAGGAGTTGGTGGCATTCACAAGGAAGATGGCAGCGGCTGCCAGTAGGTGTTGCCCACTAAGCGACAAGCTGCAGTCTGCCTGTGTGGAGGATGCGGTAAGGTCACTCTTGAGGCATCTACCATCTGTCTGAAGTCTGCTCTCCTGTCCCCAGGAATCGGCCTCATTTCTGCGGGCATATCTATGACCTACCAGTGGGGATTAATAGTCCTCAGGGGAGACTCTTTCCAGGCAGCTCATGCTGACCATCTTAATTAGCAGCAGGAGAGGACTGTCCCCTCTCAAACCTGTATCATTAGTTTCACAAAACTTTCCCCTGATCACCTACAAGAGTCCACTGCCTGGGTTTTAAAGTTGACCAAACTGACTTTGTGAGTCGCTTCAAAGACGCTGCAGATGTTTGACTAAGGCTCGTGGAACTCATAATGTGTAATATGTTCGTGCCTAAGTGTGCTCATTCACAAGGAGCAACAGGACCCCCGAGCTAGAGTCAATTGTAGTAATAGCCTATCTTTTCCTAGATCAAAATATTAGAGAGGTTGAATTAAAATAGGAAGATTAGTTCACATGAGATGAAAAGAAGGTCTCCTGAAGCATGGTTATAACCCTCCTGCTTCACCATGGAGACTGTCCCTGAGCAGCACGGTGCTCAAGCCTCTGAGATTTAGCTTCTGAATTCTTGTTTGGTGCTAATTCCATTTGCCCTATACTCACAGTAGATTGTATTCTTTGTGCTAACTTGCTATAACCTTTCTTCTAATAAAGCATAGTTATTTGAATTAAAAATCAAAAGTTAATATCTAACACTACCTTCATTTTAACTTTAATTTTTGTTATGGAATCATGTTTTTCTTGGGGAGTTCATCGGATTAGATTTGTATGTTCCTAGAACTTTGCTTTGGGGAAGTTGCCTTGTTACTTCTAAAATGGACAAATTCATAATTCATCATTTGTGTTGAGTGTTTTGGATAACTTCATCCTCACAAACATGAGTGACAGGGCACTTGGGTGGCTAGTGTACTCAGAGTTTACACGGCAGAGTTTACAGTGTTAGGGTGAGTACTTGTGCTATGGGCCCCAGAGCGGGAGCAAGGTAAGGAGACAGTTCTAGAGGAGATCAAGAAAATGAGGGAGATAACGCAGACTGGACCAGACTCCGTGCTCATGCCGTTGAACACCCGTGGAGGACCTGCTGTGTGTTGGTTCTGCCGTCAGTTGCAGCTGTCTGTTACACGATGTTGGAAGACACTGGATTGGAGCTTAGTGACACAAGAAGGAGCACAAGCTGTGGCTCCCTCCACACTGACAACCTTCTCTTTCCCCGCAAAGTGAAATCCAGGTGGTGCTAGGTGGTGCGCATCCAACTTGGGCATGCGCAAATAGAATCTCATTGTCTGTGGCTAAAGGACCACAACCTGACCTCACCGCTCTCATTCTAACTCTCCTCTGGAAAAGGCCAAGCTGATCCTTGGAGCTCTGTGCCGAAGACATGACGCCAAGCCTGTCAACGCTGGAGTGGGCCGTTGCTGCGACGACTCCTATGCCTTCAGAAAGCCCTGCTTTGATGACCTGCGAGTCGATGGAACATACATTCCTTCACCTTTGTCTTGTGACCAAGTCATCAGCCTTAAAGACGACTTGTGCCGAGCTCAGAAGGAGGAGCTCCAAACTGAAAAGCAAAAGTAAGCCTTTTGGTGTTTGCAACCAACAAGGGGGCTGACTGGGGGAAACATAAGGCAGCTACTGATATGGCTTGTGCATGATGAATACAGCAACTGAATGTTCTGCTGGAACCCAAATGGAACTAAATCGATTAGACAAATTAGTCAGTATAGCTACTGTGTTGCAGTTCCTGCTTGCTCAGTTAATGAGAATGAAGCAAATTTATAAGAAAACATTGATAGAGGATACACTAATATAATTGCTCCGAAATGTTGAAGTCCAGGCATTAGTCTGATATGATGTTCCATTAGTCTGATATGGTGATATAGATGCTCCAATATAGCTCAGAAACCATTCTGCTGAAGAAGTTTGGAAGTGATGTATTTCCTTTCTCTTCTGGGAAAGTGACACTATACACTGGAAATGGAAGTCAGAAAAATCTTGCAGTAAAGCAATCTGTCGGTTTGTTCTTATTAAGAATCAGTGAGGGGGCTTCAGAGGTGGCTCAGTGGTTAAGATGCACACTGTATTTGGAGAAGACCTGGGTTTTGTTCACAGCAATCCATGTCGGTTGGACGTCAGTCATAACCACCTGTAATTATCTGATACCCTCTTCTGTACTCATGTGCACTTACACACACACACACACACACACACACACACACACACTAATTAACTAAAAGTTTAAAATGACTCATTTAGACAGCAGAGCTTACCAGGATTTCACAGGACTTATATATTGAGGAAGTCCTTTGAACTACTCCATCAGAATGGGGGGTATTACCTTATATTCATTGTAGCATCTTCAGAGGCTGTTAGGAGTCTCTGTTCGGAAGAGCAGGTTTTTGGATGGTAGTGGGGGGGGCGGCTGGTAGAAATGCAATTCTTTGCACCAGATAAAGCTTTGCAGTGACTTACTATAATAAAGGGAGACAAGCTGTCCCTAGATGCTCCAATATAGCTCATAAGCATTCCAAAGCCATTTTCTATGAAAACATGAAGTCAAACCACCATTGGAGGAGTGGCAAGTCCTCCCAACACCAAATTTAGGAGCCCCTTCCAAAATACACTCCTTAGTTTCTTCATAGCTAGTCATAGTTACTGCTGCCTGTTATATCATTAGAAGTGTTTGATTATTAAGAAACTCATCCTTCTCACCCTAGAAGTCTGTTTTCTTGCCATTTCCCATCATAGTTCTGTTTCTGAAACTACAGTGAAAAATACTTCACAGGCACTTTGTGTTATGGACACATTCATATATATATATATATATATATTTCTATTTATATATATATAATTTTATTTTTGAGATTATAATATAATTACATTTTCTTCCTTTTCGTCCCTCCAATAATAAGAATGAACACATTCTTGTTACCCGATGGTTAAGTGAAAATGAGGCAGAGTTATTTTATTGCTTTTACTTATTTGTTTTTTGATTTTTCGAGACAGGGTTTCTCTGTAGCTTTGGAGCCTGTCCTGGAACTAGCTCTTGTAGACCAGGCTTCCTTGAACTCACAGAGATCTGCCTGCCTCTGCCTCCTGAGTGCTGGGATTAAAGGTGTGTACCACCACCGCCCAGTGAGTTATTTTATTTTATTATTAAATCTTAAACTTAATCTGTAGTTGACCTCCAGGGAATGATGACAGCAGCGATGGCCGTTGCCTTGCAGACTTACATTTGACCATGGAAATGTGTCTATGCCTATAGTATTTAACTAAACATCAGACACTAAATAGTGGATCTTTCCACTAAAGACTACTGTAAGCACAATTAGCCCAGGCTTGATGTGAGAATGTAAGAAGTTAATTTCCTTCTAGAAAGTAGGGTGTGCCGCTCTTTGCAGAGGTGCCCTGGTCATAGCTCAGTACCATTTCATGTTGTTACTTCATTAAGTCTTCACTGTACGTTTAATGAGGTAGGTGACACCAGCACCCCACTTAAATTGTGGAGAAGCTAGGGATGAAAAGGGAAGACAGGACAGGTACAGAAGAAGACGCTGGGGTCATAGAACAACTGAGAAGTAAGAGATAAGAAGGAAATAGAAGCCGGGCCTGCAGGAACAAACCTACAGTCCTAGCTATTCAGAAGGCCTCCCGTGAGTTCTAGGCAACACTGGGCTACCCAGTGAGTTTGAGGCCAGCCTGGCCTATGTAGAGAGACTGTCTCAAAATCTGAAACAAATACGAAGAGGTCCCGGGATATAGCTCAGTGTGTATAATGGGTAGATAGCTGGGCATATACTCCTCCAGAGTAAGGCTTCGGCTTTCATCCCCAGTACTGAAGAAAAGAAAATAGGTAATAGAAGTTCAAAGAAAAAGTTTAAATGCACTCACAAAAAATAATTTGAAAGTTAATTTAAAATGGTATATAAGCAGGATCATTTGTTTTAAATGAAGCGATAGGTAATTTAATGAACACTGACTACTGTACACACAAAAACCTGGAAACAAATTGGTAGTAATAAGGGTTAAATCCGACTTTTTAAAATTGCTTTTATTGAGCTATACATTTCCCCCATTCCCCGGCCTTCCTCCCCTCTTCCCTTTCTACCCGTCCTCCTTCCCCCTGGTCCCCCACGCTCCCCACTCAGGAGATCTCGTCTTCTCCTTCCTAGGTGGAACCATGTACGGACATAAAAATTTAAAAGGTAATCTAGAGGACTAGAAGCAGCCAGGTCGAGATCGGGCTGTGGAGAGGTAGGGGACAGAAGAGGTTAAACAACCCCAAAAGGCCCACCCCCGCGCACCCATGTGACCGTGATGGGGTGAGCCTGCAGCGAGGTCGCACAGCCTCCCACCCCCATACCCGATAAAGAAACAGCAGTTTTTGGGAGTGGCCAGTGTCTCATGACTCCCCGATGTGCAAAGAGCGGCACACCCTACTTTCTAGAGGGAAATTAACTTCTTACATTCTCACATCAAGCCTGGCCTTTTCTCCTTGTTACAGGGAGAACTACCGAACTCAACCCGTGTACTCTTCCTCTCTCTATTGGTCATTCCGCGAACTGCATCCAGAAATTTGCTGAAGAACTGGCAGAAAGAAAGCCTAGGGCGTCCTCGCGGCGGGGGGTGGGGGGTGTTAGGAGGAAAAGACATTTTCTGAAACCAGACTAGAGCCTTTGTTTGTGAGGTGTCAAGTCATGGAGGTGTTTGGGAACTCGCAGTTGTGAGTGAGGAGAGCGAGGGGAGCGCCTGTGAGGGAGCTTCATTATAACTGAAGACTTCATTAGACTAGCCAAGATGCTCCCTGATGATTTGCTAGTAAGTGAAGGCATAGGAGAGATGTGATGAGGAAGTCATTTGTGTGTGTGTGTGTGAGTGTGTGTGTGTGTGTGAGTGTGTGTGTGTGTGTGCTTTCAGTGGTGCTGCCATGGCACAGCTGTGCCTTAATGGTTTGCAGAATTTCAGAGAAAAACACCCTCTCAGTACTTTTTCAATGAGTTAGTTGCACCTATCCCTGTATGATTTGGAACGGAGTCTAGTAGAGCCCCAGCAAGCAACGACAGAGTTCTCCCTGCTTCCATGGACCCAGTCTCTCTCTCATTAGGTAGATTGGACTTCTAGGATGGAGACTCATCCTACAGATTTGTGAGATCTGCCCAAAGAATCTGAAACCACTGTTGCAAATGCAAAATGAAGGATACTTTCTGATGAAAATAGAAATAACACTGAATATCATAACTAAAATTATGGGCACATTATCTGAGACACGGCAAACATAAGCATACTCAGAAAGCTGACATCCAGCCACACTACTTTAAATATTTCTCCTTAAATAGTGTTTATTATTTTATATACATTTTGTCATTAATTATTCTTTACAATTGCATTTTAATGGTTTTTTGAATGTTCTGCTATACGAATTCAATCATTTACTATTGATGGACATAAAAATTATCTTCAATTTTTTTGATAAATTATTGTAAACAAATTTTCCATATATACTCTCTGTCACCATATTTGGTTTTAGCTACATTCCTAGGATCTTGAACTAGGGGACACATGGGCTTAAATGAAGAGAAAGACTTTCTTTGGCTCTACCTTGCCACTTCTCAGAAGTAGCTAATGTTGTGCTTCGAAAGCCAGCCATGACTTCTGGAAGCTTCTGAAGATGGTGTGGTTCATGCTGTCTCACTGCTGACAGCCATTACTGTCTCAGCACTGGGAAGAGATGGGCTGGGGGTAGGAAATCTAGGAATTTCTGTGTTCTGAGACAGTGGCTCTCTATGTGGTTCTAGCTGATCTGGACTTGCTCTGTAGGCTGTGCTGGTTTTGAACTCACAGAGCCTCTTGACTCTGCCTCCCAAATTCTGGGATTCACAGCATGCACCATCATGCCTGGCAGAAGCATGCCGGACAGGCACTACACCAAGCTGGAAGTCTGCTTTGATCACTTCATGCTGAGTCTGCAGGCTGCACTCACTCAAGGTCTCCAGGGCCTGTGGGCACTCTTTGAGTTGGATTTAGGGAGCCAAGAGAGCTATATTCTCCTTAGCTTTTTCCCTCTTACTTCTAGAGCCCACTATGTCCTGCCGCCCAGGACCTGTTCTATATCACCCATGTTTGGAACATGTGTGGGAGTGGTTAAGAGGCAATAAAGAGCAGGAAGCATTCCAGTCTAGGAAACAAAGGTGCCTGTTTCCTGCCTTGTTTCGGGTAGCTCTCAGTTGTGTTGAGACTGCAAGGAGAGCCATGCTTGGACTTGAAGGTCGTGAGGACGGAGAAATAGACCATAACATAGCCTCAACTGTCTTTGTATCTATCTGATGGAAAAGGTCACAGCCAGTTCTGCCGCAAGGGCCAAGCCATGTCAGCCTCGTGAGCCAGGGTGGATGGGCTCTAGAGCTTTTCCTCTCCCAATATTAATACCTGTATAGTATCCGCAGTTTTGTCTTTGAGTCAGAAATCCTGAAGCTTTATTCTGTGAACCCAGGTGTAGACGGTCAGAGAAGTCATGGCTTAGAACTTAGAAGTATTTGGTTTTATAGCCATTTATGGCAGATATCTGAGTGCTGGGTATTACCAATGTGGATTTGAAAAAGACTAAACGTGGCTTTGAGATAAGTAGTACAATGTTGATTAATGCATATGTCCCAGTTCTTTCTTTACATGTATGTGTGTGTGCGCACTCACGCGAGCACACGTGTGGTATATGCATGTGTGTGAGCATGTCCAGACACCAGAGGATGATGTTGGGCATCCTGCTCTGTCATGTTCTGTCTAATTCCTCTGAAGCAGTGTCTCTCATTGAACCAGGATCTAGGCTGGCAGCCGTAATGCCCCTGTGACCCTCCTGTCTCCACCAATCCCACAGTGATGGTGTTATAAGCAAGCGATGAGGGCCAAACTGGCTTTTTAGGTGGATGCTGAGACCCAAACTTAGATTCTCATGTTTTGTAGCAAACTCTCTTACTGGCTGAGTCACATTCCCAGCCTCCTGTTACTTTATTCTTCATTCTCATTTTCCTAGTGGTTAAACTTCTCTTGTCCTAAAGCAGAAAAGAAGGAAGGGAGGAAGAGAGGTAGGGAAGGAAGGAAGGAGGAAGGAAGGAAAACACGGTGGCTGAAACTCTCTTGCTAGCTGTGAGAGAGTCATCCATGAGGGAATTCTGAGATGTCAGGCAAGCCACTGATTCTTCAGACTCACTTACAGGTCTTGTCATTAACCACATGCAGGAGGCTCTCGGATTCCACCGCGTCAGACTGGTGATGTTCACGTAGAAGTTAGTTGCTCAGAATGTAGAGTGTAACAGGGGAAGCCCTAAGGTACTGCAATTCATTCATGTGTAAGAGAATGGCAGGAAACAAAGTTGCTCACCTTAGCAAGAATTACGTAACGATCACTAAAGCCATGTGACCTTTATGTTAAGAGGGTAGGATGGTGGAAAAAATGCTTATAAAGGATGAAGCTAGAGATGAACATTGTGTATACTAAGAGGCCATCATGTCCCTTTTCAGTATCTTTAACTGAAGAGTGTGGGAGCGAGAGAGCATAGGGCAGGCAAGGATGGTCCCTGGATCTAAGCCAGTAAGACTGGCAGCTGGCCTTTGCCAACTCAGGTGCTAACCTCCCCCGCGTCTCCCCTTATTTCCACATTAGGCTCCTCAGTAACCTCGTAAAGCAGAAGCCACAAGCGTCAGAGGATGCATTCCAGGCCATTGGTGCAGAGTTCACGCAGCTGGTGGAGATGTGTTGCCACGCAGAAAAGCGGGAAACCTGCTTTCAGGAAGAGGTATCCTGTCTTTTGAGTAAACAGCAGAAGCTGAGTGTTACTGCAAGGGAAACCCCTTCCCTTTGCTTAAGGGCAAGATGTGTAGGAGTGATTGACCATGCTGTGCCTGGGCTCTGGGTAGCTTAATATTTATGTATGTTTGGAGAAATTAGGAGCCTCAGACAAAAATAGAAGAATTAGACACAATAGCTATGGTCCCGGAGGGGAAGGGATGCTTACAAGCAAGAGTGGGAGGATGGATTGAAGGCCTAGGCTAGTGGTAGAGAAATGAAGTCATTTAAAAATTGAAAATAAAAAAAAGACAGTTTAAACATCTGTTAGAGAAAATTGTGAGTTCCTCCCCACAGGAATTCTGGGGCACAATCAGGAAGAATCCCTACTGTTGTTTGAGAGCATAAGCTGAGGATTCTATTTCTTCCGTGGACAGAACTGCATGAACAGAGTGGCTGGGGAACACAAGAGGAAAGACGGGGCCAGAGTAGGTTCAAGTGCATGCACACACACACACACACACACACACACACACACACGCTAACTCTCACACACATGCTAAACCCACACACTCTAAACTTCTTCACATACATGTTAAACTCACATATACACACACACACACTAACCCCACACACTCTAAACTTCTTCACATACATGTTAAACTCACATACACACACTCACACACACATACACATACACATGCTAACCCCACACACTCTAAACTTCTTCACATACATGTTAAACTCACACACACACTCACACACACACACACATGCTAACCCCACACACTCTAAACTTCTTCACATACATGTTAAACTCACATACACACACTCACACACACATACACATACACATGCTAAACTCTCACACACATGCTAAACCCACACACCCTAAACTTTTTCACAAACATGTTAAACACATACACACACATGCTAAACTCATCATCAGGAGGCCATTTTTCTATAATTAGTGTCACTGTATCTAGTTATGGATCTGATTTTTCACAGGGCAGTAAAGTTGTGCAGCTTAAGCTGCCTAGCGTGCCATAGGATGTGACTCCACAAATTCACGGAAAGTCTCAGGGAGGAGGGGTCCACGTGGGAGAGCGGGAAGGAGAGCTTGTCTGTGAACTTGACTGGGAGGTACATATGCTACGTAACAAGGTCTGTGCATGGGCATGCGACTACATCATTAAAAAACAACCAGGCCCCTCTGCATTGAGCAAGGCAGGCTGGGGCTGGCCAGGGCTGGGGCTAACATTTAGCAATGCTCTCTGAAATATTTGCAAAGATAATAACCTTCTTTATGGCTTTGATTACTCACAGTGGCTTCCTTCTGCCATTTCTCTGAACTTTATGCCTCCAGTAAGTCATCTGTGTAACAGATCCCTCTCAACAATGAGGTTCTGTCCTGATAGATCCGCTCTAAGTTGGAATGAAAGTTAAACATTTATTTACTACGAGTGCCACCCAGCAGAGCTTAGCGACACTATTCACCTGCCTTGGTGGCTGAGTGCAAACTGTCGGGATAGCACAGTCTTTCTAAGCTTGGGTAAAGACAAAAATTCAAATTTAAATGTGTATGGCTTTCACTTAAAGTAAGACTGTGAAGGTGGACATTTACCCTCTATCCCTCCCAATATTTCCATAGGTCTGGCTTTGGGTGAGAAGTCAGAACCAAGGGTAGAAATAAAGAAACCACTGGAAAACATCATAATAATGAAAGAAAATGAGAGACTTGGGAGAATATTAAAAATGATTATTTAAGAGTAGAAAATGTTTTAAAACATTGTAATGCACAAAGGGACTTAGTTCGCAAAGGTAGCCTTTTCTTTAGACGTTTATACCTCTGGCTTCTATGTTGGTAGTCAGATTCTGGGTTTAAGGATGTTGGAATGTCTCAAAAGTCTTCCTGGAGCTGAGATTCCAGGAGAGGGCTAGGCCTGCAAGCCCCTGTGGAGGTTGCAAGAGCTGACTGCTGCCAACACCTGGGAGGCATTTCCTTTGTTTCCTGAGACAGGTAAACCTGTTTTGCCGGCTTAAAGAGAAAGTAGGTGAGCTTGAGACTCCCTGTTCCTAGGGCCCGGGCCGTGAGAGGGAAAAGAACTTTTTTAGACAGGACAGAAGATACGCTGTAAGACGTGACCCCATAGCCAAAGAAAATTCTAAGAGGAGAACAGCCAGAGCCAGGGTCAGAATGTTGGTGAGAGAAAAAACACGGAGATGAGACAGCTGGGGAGCTGGCCCATTTTTCGTGATGAAGATGAAGCAGTCAAGTGTGTAGACCCTCTCCCTATCTACCCGCACCCCAGGTCGAATCTAGACAGTCAGAGTTCAGGAAGCAACGGGACTACAGTCGTTAGCAGGCACAAGGAGAACGTTCTCCTCGCAGAGATTCTTAAGTCTAATCACGTGAACCCTCCTGTGAGGAAGGGTAACCACCGCCCAGCTGTTTCTCAAGTCACTGTGAGACTTGAGCAAAGTTAACAGATTAGCAGAGTTGTCTAAATGAAATGTGGTTGCTGATCAACGTGAAGGGAATAAGAAAGGTTAAATTTTGCTCTGAGATGTGGCTTCACACAAGTTAATACAGAAAGAAGCAACGATGTTAGCAGTCTAGACTCTATGTAAGTGCTGAGTCTTCCCAGCTTAGTGAGTCAGTTACTGCAATTGCATGGTATAATTATGAAGATAAAACGATGATCCGATTAAGCAAGAGAATTAGCTAAATATTTATCGATCAGGTCACACTGAGTTACTGGCCCCAATTTTTTTTGATTAATTACATAAGTTTGAAGATTAAGTAATGCATGATGTGGTTTATAACAAATGAAGAGGATCAGGGCAAATTCCTCGTTTCTAAGAGACAAATCATTTGAAGTCTTTTCATCCTCTTGTAATTATAATCTTGGAGTAATTTAAAGAAATATCATCACTTAAAATAGTGTACCTACACTCACTATACCTACACCTGTAGTCTATCTCTTTCTGTCTGTCTCTCTCAGTTAAAATATTCTTCGACTAATTGGTTATATTCAAGGTTTTGCTTTTTCAGCTTTCCTCAGCATCTAATGATTCCCCTAAACTTACTGAGCACATCTCTACACTTCCTTATTTCCATGCATC
Organism: Dicrostonyx torquatus; assembly: GCA_028555095.1. Lineage (NCBI taxonomy): Eukaryota > Metazoa > Chordata > Mammalia > Rodentia > Cricetidae > Dicrostonyx > Dicrostonyx torquatus. The sequence goes on along the minus strand of JAQHUG010000054.1, from coordinate 6,657,777 downwards.
CTTTCCATGTTTGTAACAGTGGAGATCATAAAGGAGGGAAGAGAAGGAAGTCATGCCTTCCGCGTTGCCTGGAAGAAAGAACCTGCTTTGGAACCCTAACATGTATGCTCTCGGCTACAGGCTGCTACTAAAGTAGCCTATCTGATGGCAGGTTCCCTGGAAACCCTGTTCACAGGGGCAGTCCAGGCTGCTGAGGGTCAGCAATTCCTCCCCTGCTATCTCTCAAAAGAGACATGACAGCTGCCGCCATTCAGTCATGTCTCTTTGGTAGTCTGCCATTAAGCGCATAAAATCATGCCACATCTGTTTGGTTTTATGAGTCTGATTATAGTTTCCTGATATCCCATCCTTTCTGAGAGCATGTAGTCGCCCTTTTCCACGCTCACAAACAAAGCATAAAGCACCTGCTTTTATCACACCGTTGTAGTAACTCAGGGTTTGACTTATATAGTTTCTCCACTAGACTGTTGCATTGTCTTTCAGTTTGGACTGAGTTAATCTTAGACCCTACTCTTGCCTGGCTTCAGTGGGCATCTTCTTCATGCACCCCTGGGAAAACTGGAGTACCTTATTGTGTCATGCTTGGCTCTTCTTCAGTGGCTTAAGGTTTTCTGATCAGTATTTTCTTTTTAAAAAAATTGTTTTTATTGAGCTATATATTTTTCTCTGTTCTTCTCCCATCTTCTCCCCTCCTCTTCAACCCTCTCCCATGATCCTCACGATCCCAATTTACTCAGGAGATCTTGTCTTTTTCTACTTCCCATGTAGATTAGATCCATGTATGTCTCTCTTAGGGTCCTATTTGTTGTCTAGGTTCTCTGGGATTGTGATTTGTAGGCTGGTTTTTCTTTGCTTTATATCTAAAAGCCATTTATGAGTGAATACATATGATATTTGTCTTTCTGGGTCTGGGTTATGTCACTCAATATGATGTTTTCTAGATTCATCCATTTGCCCACAAATTTCAAGATGTCATTATTTTTTTCTGATGTGTAGTACTCCATTGTGTAAATGTACCACATTTTCCTTATCCATTCTTCAGTCTAGGGGCATTTAGGTTGCTTCTAGATTCTGGCTATGATAAACAATGCTGCTATGAACATAGTTGAGCACACATCCTTGTGGTATGATTGAGCATCCTTTGGGTATAAACCTAAAAGTGGGATTGCTGGGTCTTGAGAAAGGTTGTTTCCTAATTTTCTGAGTAATTGCCACACTGACATCCAAAGGGGTTGTACCAGCTTGCATTCCCGCCAGCAATACAGGAGTGTTTCCTTTTCCCCACACCCTCTCCAGCATAAGTTGTCATCAGTGTTTTTCTGATCAATATTTTCTAAGCTTATGTGTCAGTATGAACATTTGTGGTTTTTTTCCCAGGATGAATACCTGGGTGAAAATCACACACACACACACACACACGAGAGAGAGAGAGAGAGAGAGAGAGAGAGAGAGAGAGAGAGAGAGAGAGAGAGAGAGGAGAGACCGACTTTAGGGCTTCACCCAGGCTTACAGGCCTGGGCCACCACAGCTGACGTGGCATTTTTCAGATGATTTCCTCCACATTTTGTACAGTACCTTTGCTGGGCTGCAGCAGAAATTCTTTCTTTCATTGTTAAATATTATAAACTGTAAAATTGTTAGGATTAAACTCTGGCTAACCTAAATGAAAACAAGCTTATCGAGAGGACATTGGGAACTTTGAGACTCCGGGAAGTCAGGTTGATGCTTATAAACTCCAGCACTTGCGAGGCTAAATGAAGAGCATCCAACTCCAAACCAGCCTCAGCCACAGAGGCAGGGCTGGCCCGTCTCTGAAATGGGACCTGGGGAAGGACAGGTCGGTGAGGGTTGAGCCGCTGGGTGCAGCTCGGCACAAGCACAGAGCAGCGGGGCTCAGTGACTCCAGCCTTTTGCTGCTGCCGCATCTTTTTGCATTGCTGCTCAGAGCTTCTAGCTCCACTGTCACACACTGGCCAATGTCACTCACATTACTCTATTTTGAACTCAAATTGATGATCAGGTGTTAACGTTGGTTGTGATGTTTTATTTTTTAAATCATCGATAGGATTTTGTTTTATTTTTTAAAAATATTTATTTATTTATTATGTATACAATATTCTGTCTGTGTGTATGTCTGCAGGCCAGAAGAGGGCA
>JAQHUG010000054.1:6606803-6655598 GCA_028555095.1 Dicrostonyx torquatus | reverse complement strand
TATATAGCCAAGGCCAACCTGGAGTTCACGGTGATCCTCACTCTGTGGTTGAAAGTGCTGGTGAGCGCTCCCACACAGCCTGTGCCTGTTTGCCTCCATCAGGCCATGTGGTTCTCATTTCAGGGCCGCCTTCATGTTTTGACTGCTTTTCTGGGCTCAGGACACAGTTATATAGCTTCCTGATGGAGCATTTGTGTAGCGCACAGCCATGACTTCAATCCACAGCACCGCCAACAAACAAATAAAATGGTTTTCCTGAACGCCTTCCTCCAACCTTATCTTAGCGAGAGACTTATCTGCATATTGCTGGTTATCGTTAACAATTACATTTTACCAAGGAACAAAGCAATGAATGATGTCAGAAAAGATAGGTGCAGAACAGACTACCATTGCTATTAGCTTCTGAGAAATGATAATCAAATAAAGTCTTGTTAGCTCAGTTGGTAGAGGATGATTCTTAATCTCAGGGTCGTGGGTTCGAGCCCCACGTTGGGCATATTAAAGAGTTCCACGATAGCCTGAGATGGAGTATGGCAAAGGTTTATTTATTTGGAGACAAAATTCACAGTAGGGTAGAGATCTGAGGTCTTCTGTGTGCACTGGAAGCTGGGACCGAATACAACAGAGAAAAGGGCCATGCATGCTTTTTGTCTGCACTTATGGTACCTCCAACCATGCCCCAAATGGGCTGGTATCTAAAAGGCTATTGGCTGAAGGAGTTCCCATGACAGTCTTGGGTTAAGCTCATGCAGTGCCTTCCCATGAAAAGTGATGTAAAAACTTCCAGGTTATCGGAGGAGAAGGAGGGATTTCTTAATGTCCCAAGAGATTTGTCAAAGCAATCCTGAAAAGAGGCTGATAGAGTGTGATGTTTGAGGCCGGGGGAGGGACTGAATTAATGCAGTCAGCATTTTCCCAAAAACTGCCAGGGGTGAAGGAAGGCGATACAGCTCATGTATGTATATATGTGTGCGTGTGTGCTATGTGTATTTGTGCATGTGGGTGTATGTGTATATGAGTATGTCTATTTGTATGTGTATACATGTATGTGTGCATTATCCTGCAGCCTGATGGTCTTGAGAAGAGAAGAAAATATTTCAGATCTGATTCCCTGAAAGAGAGAAAGGACTTACAATTGACTGAGTCTCAGTTAAGAGATGGGGCCTGTTGGTAAGTCCTACCTGCAGGAAGGGGCATAATGCAGCTGCCTCAGGCATCCAACAAAGAGCGGAGTGCGAAGACTTTTCTGGTTAGGGACCAGGACCATCATAGTTTGACTTCTCTTTCCCAATCAGAGGTATGACTGTTCATTTTTCCCTAGGGACCCCAACTGATCAGGAAGTGCCAGTCCCTCTCAGAGGCCGACTCATCCCAGAGAGTGCCGATGTAGGAATACCACTGAGATCAGCAACATGGAAGATAACAGTCGACCAAGTGGTTTCTTGCCAGCTCAGTGTTGGAGCAGGACGCTGGCCCTTCCACACCATCTTTCCTTTCCCTTTAACAAATGGCATAGTGACTCCCAGACCAGCCCCTCAGAACTCTACCACCACCAGTTTTGCCTCTCAAGAGCAGTGGCAGAGAAAGAAACTCAAAGAGCATTCAAGGTCTTCAGCCAATTTAATGTGCAGCCACATCTGGCTGGGAAGTGGCTGCTGGGCCCCCACAGTGAAGACTTAAAGGTCAACAGGGAGCTGTCTGTACCACTTCTGGGAATTACTGTTGATCAACTGAGGGGAAGATGCTAATGAAATTAGCTTCCTGAATGGGTTCTGGCTCCTAGTCTATATGTTCGCTATGTTGATGCTGCCAGCAGATGGATCCTAATATATTTGTATTAATTTGAGCATTATTGAATGACTACTTTTTTCCTCTGGAAATTCTACTGAAAGTGATGTAAAGGATTTATAATTGGGCTTTTAAATTTTTTCTTTTATGTAATAAAACAAACAGTAATAGTTTAGTGCTTGTTAAATAAGTGAATTATTTTGACACCACCCACTGTCACAGAGACCAGGAAAGGTCACTGAAGGACAGAACCTTGCTAAGAACTAGACAACAAGAATGGCTTCAACCACTGGGCAAGTAGTGAAGGCTTCAGGGTGAGCGACCCTTTGGGCTGTAGTTTTTGTACTGGGTTTTTAGCCTTGTGTGTGTGTTTGTGTTTGAGTGTAGGCACATGGAATACCATGGTAGGTGTGTAGCAGTAAGAAAAACTCAGGGGTTGGCTGTCACGGTCTGCCTTGTTTGCTACAGTGCACACTAGACTGGCTTGCCCAGGAGAGTCTCCGGATTCTCCACTTCCCATCTTGCCATGGGAGCTGAGCCCAGGGATTGCAGATGTGCACCATCGCATCTGGCCGTCCGTGCATGCTGGGGATCTGGACTCAGGCCCTCATGCTTTCAAAGCAAGCGCCACTGCGTTGGCCAGTCTGACTGGCTGTAGGACAAAGGTGAAGCAGGTGTGAGCAATCCTGCTTAGTGGAAGATAAGGCTGCTGTGGAGGAGGGATGCCCATGATGTGTGCTAATTTAAATATAACAGATACTTTCCCTCAATACTTCTTATGCAAAGTACCAGCCTTTACATGTGTTATTCACGTTGCTCTCACAGACAGCTGTCCAATGAAGTAGCTAACAGGCATCCTTGCTCCAGTGAATTAGGCTGAAAGTGGAGTAAGGATACGTCAGTATTACTATACCAAACAGGTGCAGGTGTCTTTCCCTGTCATCAGTCCCTAAATAATATAGTATAATAACTATTTGCTTATCATTATTTATTTGCTTATCATTATCCTAGTAAATTACTTATCATTACATTGTCCTAGTAAATTAATTATCATTTATATTATCTTAGTAAGTGAGCTCAAAAGGAAGCCTCGGGGAGGCTGGAAGTTACATGCTAGTTGTCCATTTTATACGATGCACTTCCGCATTCTCAGATGCTAATGCCTGAGCAGGGTCCAGGAACCAGTCTCCTAGACCTCGGCTCTTAACATCCCCCCTACTAGCCATGAGTTCAGCTTCCACCTATTTCTTCTGAGTAAGACCTTAGTCTATTTCCTAGCCTTTTCAAGGTTTACTTTCCTCATAAGCGAAATGGGACTCAAAGAATAATTTCCCCATGAGATTATATAATCAATACACTAGTTAGTAGTAATGGAAAAGGCAAATGGTACTAGTTATATGAAATCTCAGGTTTTGTTGGTCAAATATTGATGTCAGTGGCTCAGCCTACCTAGTATAAAATGCCGTTGAGTGCACACATGGATGTCAGGGAAGGGTTTTGCCTTACTGACTACATCCTGCCATGTGTTTCCCATGTACCTACTTCAACCTAGTGCTTCCACCTGCTGTGTCTCCTTCACCAGCTGCCCGTTTCTCAGATCAGTCTGCATAGCCTGCAACTAGATTTCACAATACTGCTGGCTAAATGACTATTTCAAAGTCCTGAGCTAATAAAATATATTTTTGGAAGGCTTTTTTTGCGGGAGGGGGGCATGTTGATGTTAAGTAAAAAATGTAGCCAAGTTTCTAGCTCCAGATTAGACTTGTGAACAAATAAATGCTAGCATAGTAGAGTTTATAAGACTATTTTAGACAGGTTGTGGTGGTGCACACTGGTAGGATTTGCTGAAGGAGGCAGAGGCAGGAGGATCAAGGTCAGCCTAAAAGAAAGGAAAAGAAAGACTATTTTAGATAATTAACTAATTCATGAATCATTTATTCATTTTGTTGAGCACATCCTATGTTCAAGACATGATTTGAAGTATAAAAAGTACAATGATAAATGCAGAGAGTCTATGATTAACAATCATTGTATGATATCTAGCATTTAATTTTAATTAATATGTAACTGACAATTAAATATTTGGATCACCTAAAACAAACAAAACTCTTTGACAAAGTTTGTGGTCAAAATAGCTGAAATAGATTTGGCCTTAGAAACTGTATTAGTAACGTAGGGCTATGTAACAATGTCAGCGTTTAGACACACAGCAGACAGTCAGGTCACAGTTTCTGAAGATCACGAATCCAGGAGTGGTTCTAATAGGTTTTCTGGCTTAGGGTCTTTTTGAAGTTACATTCAAGCTATTCTGTTAAGAACTGGTCTTTGAAGGCTTGTCTGAGGCCTAGAAATACTCTTCTGAGACAAACATTGAGCATCAATGGAGCATCCAGACAGATGCTTTTGGAGGAGAGTCCCCTGGCTCCCGGTAGAAAGGCTCAGTGTGGGACCTATCATACACATAAGGGGGTGACCCAGGGGAGCTCTCAAGAGACCTCACAACTTTGTTACCAATCTCAGGAATCACTCGCTCTCCCTTCGGCTTTGCTCTGTTCCTTGGAATTTCCAGTTGCTGAAAGAGTGGATGTTCAAATGTTCTCATCTTGGAGGCGCGATAAGCACACGATGTGAGAGGCTGGAGAGATGGCTCAGAGGTTAAGAGCACTGACTGCTCTTCCTGAGCAGAATTCCCAGAAACCACATGATGGATCACAAGCATCTATAATGAGATCTGGTGCCCTCTTCTGGCAAGTAGGAATATATGCAGACAGAACACTGTATACATAATAAATAATATATATATATATATATATATGCACACGATGTGATTACGTTGCCTGATTCAATCATTCCACATCCTAAACTACAACATCTCATCAAATGTCAAATGTCATAGATTTATAATTTTTGCCATTAAAAATTAAAAGCAGTCATTTCATCCAGCTGACCTGCATGAAGATTAAGGAGGACAGATAGGAAAGATGTTTTAAACCACACAAAGGTAAGGTCAATGTTTTATTTTAGTAAGTAATTAAAAATATTTTGCATCTAGTAAGATTCTATTCTTGCATGTACTTCCTACTCTTTGTGGGTAACTTTCATGTAATATATTTTCTCTTTCCTGATTGAAAAATTAATACATCATTGTGTAATACTTAATAAATATAAAAATTAGAGAAACAGAATCACAGATAATTCTATAATCTATACATAACTTGTTTTTGGTTTGTGAGTGGATATACAATATTAGCATGCAAACAAACAAGTAAATACCCATCCGTAAAACTAATGGATGAGTATTTTACAACATATTATTATATTCATAATGAGACTTTAACTCTATTATTAAAATATAATTTTAACGGCTGTAACATTCTGAGCACATATTTCTTGCCTTTTAAATCATTTTTTCTATTTTTGAACATTTAGTATTTTTACTGTTTTTTTAAGCATAAACTAATAGACAACTTTGAAAAATGCCTTTGTATCTGATGTTCACATAGTGAACAAGTGGAATTAGAGGGTAAACTTTACATCCAACTTGTGTTCAAGGTAAAACCAAATCCGTTTGCTGCAGCACACATCATCACAATTCGTAGAGCAGTTTAATCTTTGCTAACAAGGACTTTGCTGCGCTGATATACCAGTTTTAATTGTCACAGAAAAGCCTGTGGAAACCGTGTGTTGTGTTTAGGGTAAGCCGCTTTAAATTTTTCTTCCCAGCGTGGACAATATCACATAATGTCAGCAGAGGGCGCTAAGAACCATTGCAGTCTTTGATGCCTCCCCAGACCCTGGAGACAGGATTTTTTTCAACACTCCCTATCCAGGGGTTTCTCCTCCAATGTTGGCAGCCAATGAGCTGCAGCTTTCTCTGTCTCTCTCTCCCTGGCCTGTTTCTCCAGCTTTTGTTTCCGTCAGTGGTGGTATAACCTGGAAACAAGTGCAGGCTGGATCCTTAGTCAGAATCATTGTGTCGACATTTTCTCTCACCTCCACAAACACTCAAGACAGGCTGTGTGAGGCTCGTTTGCCAGTACCCATTAGAGTTCTCTTCCCATCTTTATTGCTGCTGTCCTATCGTAGCTTAATAATTCTTCACGCTAAACTCTGCCTCTGTTACTGCTCAGTTTCTTTCTCCTGACCTGAACAGATGAATACAGTTAGATGCAATACTTTGCATACACCCGGTAGCTACTTGTAATTTCTCTTCTGTGAGTTTTCCTACTTTCTTTTTCTATGCCAGGCTTGCTGAGTTTTGCATGCATTTTGCAGAATACACACAGAGAGTGTGTGTTTGTGTTTTGAGAGAGGGCCTTACTCTGGGGCCTGAAATTCACTACATAATCTAAGCCGGCCTGAATTTGTAACCTTCTGGCCTTGGCTCCTGCGTGGTAGGGTCACAAGGATATGCCACCATACCTGGTGGGTTTTCAATATACTTTGTTCTTTTGGTCCATTATTAGTTCAATGAAACTGTATCTTTCTTGATCAGCAGGCAAAGCTTTAGAAATACATAGTCTTTTGTTTCAATCAATGAAAGAGACTTTCTGGGACAGAAATGCCACAGCATTCCTACACCGTCACCCAGTTCAGGGTCCAGGGATGCCACAGCATTCCTACACCGTCACCCAGTTCAGGGTCCAGGGATGCCACAGCATTCCTACACTGTCACCCAGTTAGGGTCCAGGGATGCCACAGCATTCCTACACCATCACCCAGTTCAGGGTCCAGGGATGCCACAGCATTCCTACACTGTCACCCAGTTCAGGGTCCAGGGACGCTGAGAATGAACAGCTCACTATTATAACATCAATCTGATGTTGATAATAGAACCTTACCTTAGTACAGGTGACATAACTGAACAGTTTAAGACAAGGAATTCAAATGGAAGTAGTTTGGGCATAGAAGAATACTGACTAAAAGTCCACATTAATGAAGGGTTTACAAATAAATCCCATAATATTATTTTCCAAGTGGGCTCTGCAGACCTATGAGTACCCCGGAGTGTGCCTTACACAGCCGCAAGAAGGCTATGATGCTCCCCCCGGCTCAGCTACAGGAGCTTGGCTTTATCCTCAGCAGTAACTAGGTATTTGAGGTCAAATCTTGGTCTACCTTATGTAGTACAGTCTATGTCCGTGACATATTTGTTTGCAAAGATAGAGTAAGAAAATGAACACAGCCAACTTTTAAGACACATAAAACTAGCTTGTAGACGTGTGTGTGTCAGGGCACAAATGAAGAGCCCCAGTTGACAGAATCAGAGTTTAAGTTTTTATTTTTATTTATTTATTTATTTATTTTTTTTCGAGACAGGGTTTCTCGGTGGCTTTGGAGCCTGTCCTGGAACTAGCTCTTGTAGACCAGGCTGGTCTCGAACTCACAGAGATCCGCCAGCCTCTGCCTCCCGAGTGCTGGGATTAAAGGCGTGCGCCACCACGGCCCGGCTTAAGTTTTTATTTTTTAATTCTATTTATTTTTACATGTATGGATGTTTTGCCTGCCTGTATGTCTGTCCACCATGTGTGTGCAGTGCCCACATTGGGGGGTGTGTGTCAGATCCTCTAGGACTGGAGGAGTAGATGGATGTAAGCTACCACAAGGATCCTGGGGAACTGAACCTGGGTCTTCTGGAAGAGTGGCCAGCGCTCCTACCTGCGTAGCCATCTCTCCAGTCCTGCGCTTAGGTTTCTTGACAGAGTCCAAAATCATTTTATTCCAAAAGGACAGACAGACAGTTTTGATACTAGGAGGTAAAAAATCATCAATTCTTATAGAGATGTCTGAATTTTAGGAAAGCACTTAAGTGTTTACCAGCTGTGAAACATGGCCACTTCAGGTCCTCAATGGCTTGAGAACGTGTGTCTTGTTGACAGCAAGGACTGGAAGTGTTTATTTCCAACCTCTGATGAGTCAGCAAATGTCTCGGTTCTTTTAAGATAAGAAAGTTTAAGCCGCATGATATCAGCAGAGGCCACGTAAACCTGAGCTCACTAAAGAATTTGCTATAAATGATATTTGGAATACACAGTATCCAAGCTTCCTTCAGTTACTGAATTGAAGTCCAATCTTGCCTTAGTTCAACTCTGAACCTCAGCCAACCTCATCCTTTCAAAGAGGAAGCAGGTTGTTTGGTATTCAGTTTTCCGCAGCTTCCAGGTCCTGAACACCAGAAGGCAGAGAGGCAGACCGGACGCTCATCCGACGGTGCACGACGGTGCACGATGGTGCCCTCTCCAGCTCTGTTGAGGTGTGCTAGTTAGCGTAGGTGCTGTGCTGCTAGACTGTGGTCTCTGTTTTTGCTGCCTGTTTACTCTGAAGACACTTCAGGATAAAGGCCCTTTCGGTACTGAATCTGAAACAGAGAGGGGAGAACAGGACAAACTGGGTGGCTGGAGCTCATGGAACCTACGGGAGGATAAAACACCCAGGTGAACGCTCTTGACTTACTTCGCCATTACTCTCTCAGTCTCCCTTTTCTCTTCTTCATCTAATCTCTGAAGAATGGATTCCAAGAAAGAAAAGTGGAAATTAATGTACTGCGCCACCTGAAAAGGGAAAGAGAAGGCTGGATGAGAGAAGAACCCAGCCAGAGGGAGACGTACGCGTGCACACACACGGAGGGCTACCGGCGTCCATACATCACTGCTAATTTCTTCAGTGTCTTTATCCATGAGGAAGATCCGAGCGTTGCTTTTGGATGGGCCTTGGAGAAGTCTTTGCAGCAGTGGGACATCAGTCTTCTTTAGTTTTCTCTGCTCTGCAAATGAAAAGGGACAAACTGTAGTAAGAGTTAATCCTAGAAAAAGAAAGGAGGGTAATTTTGTCTCTTGGTCTTCCTTTGGTTTTGGAAGCAACAGAAATTGAGAACTCACTCAAAAATAAATAAATAAATAATAAGCAGGAGAGTCATGCCCCACTATCCATGACGGTTATGTTCCCAGACCTCAGCGAATACACATAATGCTGTAGATGCTATATAGTACTGTACATCTGTTTGTTCTATACATATACGCATCTACGATAAAGTTAACTTATAAATTAGTCATAATAAAAGGGTAACATCACTGGGAACAATTACAGAAACCATATATATTCTAATGAAACTGTTAGCATTGCTGCCTTTGTAGTTTGAGGCCATTACCAACAGGAAAGGAAAAGGCATTTGAAGACGAAGAGTACAGTGCCTCGATGGTTGATCTGATAACTAAGGCGACACTAAATGACAAGTAGGGGGCGGTGTCTACAGTGTGGGTATCATGGACACATGGATGGTTTGTCCCAGGAAGGCGAGGGAAGGATGGCATAAGAGCTTATCACTATACTCTGCGGGCTTCAAGCTTATTGGATTGTTATTTCTGGAAAAGTCCATTCAATATCCTTGGACTATGGTTGACCATGGCTAACTTCAACTATGCAAAGTGAAACTGTAGATAGGGCTAGACTATTGATTAAAATTAAACATGAAAACCTTTCCAAGAACTACAAGTGAACCTCTTCCATTCAATATATGGCCTAACTCAGCAGCTCAGATAATTCCATCTTTTAGTTAGGTCACTTAGACAAAGCTCTAGTTCCACCAAGGGAACAACATGGCTCAGGTCTTTATAGTTTTCCTTCTTTCCTTCATTCATTCTCTCAGGTCACTTAATAAAAGCCACTTTATAGTTGTTTTCAATTTTTCCTCTTTTTCTACCTCACATTCAATTCTTGGGTATTCCAAGAACTAAACTACAAATGCGGAATTAGTAAGATTAGTTTTTTTCATTATCTGAGGGTTTCATCCATTCAGCCATGAAAATGAGACAAAAGAAATCTGGTACATTCTTAGAATTTCAAATTTCAAACATTACCATAAATGCCTCACCACAAAAGTACTGGCATTTTGTCAGAGTGGTGTCTCATCTGGGATTTCATTTTAACAGAAGGAAGCACAGAGAAAGCCCTTCAGTTCATCTTTCCTTCCCATCTCCCTGTTTCTCACTTCCTTCCTCAGAAGAGTCAAATCTGTTTCCCATCTCTGGATTTGATTTATTCCCATCCCCATTCCAATCCAGTGTGTGCTGATGTCATCCCTCTGACACTTCTGAAGCAACAGGAAGTCCTCCAGGTCCTGCTGCTCTCCTTGGCACAGCAGAATTCTCTTGACCTTTCCATCGAATGCCAAGCTTGTTCCACACCCTCGGTGCCTTCCACAGTTAACATCCCCAGGCCTCTTGCTTCACGATCACCTGGAGCCATTACTGGAAACATACATCTCCCACGGAGAGAGCTCGTTCTCTTACAGTGTGTCAGACTGGGTGTCAAATAGGGAAGAGTAAAGGAGCAAAGTCAGAGAGAAGTGGCAGGGAGTGAGGACCAAAGCTAGGGCAGGGAGGGGAAGGGAGAAAGAAACAGGTACAGAAGCGACAGACCAGGAGCCCAGCACCTCCTGGAGAGCCCTCCAGGGGATGGATTCCTGAAGTTGATCTCCACTCTGATCTGGCGAACAAGCAGAGTCCTTTGTATTCTAAACTTTTTGGATGTATTTCTGCTTGGGTTATCTTTGGTAATGGAGAAGATGCATGGTATTCTAGCACCATCTCTCCAGGATGGGCGTGGGGCTCAATGGTTCAGTGTGTGCTTAACTTGCATCAAAAACTCTGGAATTAACAACAATTATAATGAACCCTTGAACCCTTTCCTGCCTCTCTTTGCTTCTGTATTCTGTGTCCTTTCTTTTTTTCTTTCTTTCTTTCTTTCTTTCTTTCTTTCTTTCTTTCTTTCTTCTGTGACAGAATCAAGCACTCTTCTGTCTGTCTTCTTAATGAACTGAAAACGAATGAGCTGGAACCAGGCACAAAGAGGGACTAAATTTTCTTACCTCCTGTTCCAAAAATAATGTAAAGAGCAAAATCCCGAGGGCTATTCTCAATCTGTCAATGGAAAAAAATGAATAAATTAACTGCTTCAGATGATGTTAGAGCCAGTTGGACCCAGCAGTGTCCCTCCTGCCCCTTCCCTGTCAGACATGTCCTCTTAGGCTCCTGCAGAATTCCCAGGCTTTGCTGCTCTGAGGAAAATAGCCACCAGAATTGAACAGATGATGCTGGTTCATAGTCTATGGCTTTTTTATTTTTCAGAAAAGGGCATTTATGTGACTCCATTGGCTTACACACATGCAAGGGACAGCTCAGGTTAGTGACAAGGATTACCTTAAACTTTTGGAGAAGTTGCTTTATTACTTCTTCAGTTCTCATGGTGCTGTTTGTTCTGACCTTGGTTTCTGATCCGAAGGTTGGGGTGAAAATGGATGTCTAAAGGAATAACAACAAAACCACAGGAGTCCTCATGACTCTATCAAATAACAACAATCAATATCCTGAACCTGAAATGGATTACAGAATCCTGAGAAGTGATGCTATCACTCCTAATGAGTCACAGAGTTCTCAAATAAACACAGATGTAATAATCATTATTGTATGAATTATAACACTAAACATTGTATAAAACTATTCTAAGCCCTTCGTAAGTATTATTAATTGACTTAATTCCTATAAAAGTAATAAAAATTAGCTTTAAGCTATATGACATAAATGTCCCATGTTTAGTTGGCTGAGAAATGATGGGTCAGTGGTGAGAGTACTTGCTGCTCTTGCAGAGGACTTTTAAGCACTTGTCAAATGAATGAGTACACAAGTGACTGTTAAAATACATGGCATAAAAGTCTTTGAATTCTGGGAAACTAATGATATAGGTGAAATATCTTACAAGCATTATAGAAAAGCATGTATGAATTTTACACATCTTAGCAAAAAAAATCAGAATGGAAATTTTATCTAAACCATAGCTACACTTGTACAAACACTTTGCATGTAAGTTCACGATCTAAAGGGGAAGACGACAAACGGGATGCTTGACTGGGTGAAATAGACAGTTGAATGTCTTTAAACCAATCTCTGTGGGAGCCTGTATATGAGTTGGCTGTTGTTTGCTGGTTTTCCTGGTTAAGCTTTGTACCCACACCTCAAGAAGCCCATCTTTGTGCTTCAAAGGGCAGTTCAGCACCGACGGCGGGGCTCACCCATCACACTGGTTAATAGTTGGGGGTTTGGAGGGAGGCAAACATGGGTTCAAGTTCAGAGCTATTGTTAAAAGCATGTGACTCAAGAGAAATCGCTCGATGACTGCGAACATTGGTTATATGTAAAGAAGAAAAACATAATGATATTGACCCTCATGGGAGAGCTTTTAGGATTAATGAGATGATTTATTTAAAATATGTTCAAAGTTAGGTGTATATGTCTATAATCTTAGCCTTGGGAGGCTGAAGCAGCAAGAGGAGGTTAAGTTTGCGGCCAGCCTGGCTTCTATAGCAAGTACCTGGCTAGCAGGTACTACTTAACTCATTTATTTATTTTTACGTAATTTTTTTCATACAACATATTTTGATCATGTTTTCCCCTCTCCCTATTCTTCCCAGATCTCCTCACCTCCCTAGCTACTCAAGTTCATGTATGAGCCCTTTCTCATTCTTTCTCAAATAACAGGGGAAAAAAAACCCTGAAAAACCAAAAGTCAAAACAACAACAACAACAAACACAATAAGACAAAAAAAATGCTCAAACAAAACAAAAGGAAGCAAAAGGCTCACCCCTCAAAACAACACGGGAGCTGGGGAGATGGCTCTGCAGTTAAGAACATCGGCTGCTCTTCCAGGGGGCCCGGGTTCAATTCCCAGCACCCACAGAGCAGCTCACAACTGTCTGTAACTTCAGTTCCAGGGGATCTGGCACTCTCATACATCAGACAGACATGTAGGCAAAACACTAATGCATATTTAAAAAAAAAATGGAGTTCATTTTGTGTTGGCAGACTACTCCTGGGCACGGGGCCTGCCCTGGAGCGTGTTGACACAGTGACACTCCATCAGAGAAAATGGATTTCCCCTTGGCCAGCTGGTATCAATTGCAAATAGCTTCTCAGTTAGGCATGGGACCCTATGTACTTCTCCCGCTTTCAGTCCTGGGACCCCAGCTGCCTTGGACCTTGAGCCTGTGCAGGTACTACGCATGCTACCTAACTTAAATCTGTGCTTCAAAGCATCTAAACGAAGAAGAGAAGAAGGTCGTGTTTAAACTGAGTTTAGAGTTACTGCAGGGAAAGACTGATGAGCGTTAGGCATTTGCTAACAGTGCTCTTATTATTGGTTTAAATTCTAAGTTGAAATAAGTAGTATTGTTAGTGCAATGAACAACATTATTCCGCATGAATGGAGCCGTAACTTACCTCATGGTTATACAAGTGTCCATTGATAGAGGCTCTATGGCTCTGTCTGTCTTTTCTGTACGTCACTGGAGCCTTTGTCCTTCTTCTCACCAAAGCTGCTTCACTCATGGTCCTATAGAGCAGTGGGGATTCTGGCTCCTCCTCTGCATATGGCTTCAGAGTGCTGTGATAAGATAAATAGTCTGGGAAGAATAAAGATCACAAGCCCATATCATTTAGCTGCCTATCGTCTTCCATCGCAGGGACCCTGCTTTGCCTTTACTAACAAGGAGGACTGAGATTTCCTGGCTCTTTGAAAGCACTGTGCTCACTGCTTGGCTTATACTGTCTTACTAGGTGCTGCGTGAGATCGGTCAAGCAGCAAATGCTGCTGCTGAGTTATGTCTCATAGGGTTTACGTGGTCACGTGATTGGTGTTTCCACTCTTTTAATCTCTCTTTAGTGGGGGTGTAAATTATACACAATTTTAGCATGAAAGACCTGGAAAAACCCATTTTTCTGTCAGTCTGGACTCAGACAGGTAAGATAAAAACATGGTAAGTTGAGTAGCATTTATATGAATATAGTACTTCCAAGTGATGGATCGGGCCTGCATCTCTGTTTTGTCCCGACATCAAGCTTATTAGACCTTTCCTAAGAAGACAGATCTTGGAACCTTAGTGACCCTTTAAAGCCATGGAAGCATTCTTGAGATGCCATTCTCATGGAATACTGAGACTTAAGAGAATTTCTTCCTAAGTTTCTAAGTTTCCTGAAAGTAAAGCAGCAATATGCTTTGGGCTAGCAGCTGCCGCTGATGTAAGTTACTATCACACGAGCAACGCAGTGACGTAAGTTACCACCACAGGAGCAACGCAGTGACATAAGTTATCACCACACAAGCAACGCAGTGACGTAAGTTGCAAGGCTCTTGGGAATGCTTAAGAAGCATATATATGTATATAATATGTAATATATAATATACATATGAGTTTATCAAGTAGTACTGTGTATGAGGTAAACATTTGAGAGTCATATTTTATGTTGTTAAAAAATATACCATATTGCTAACACTTTGGTACTGACCTTCTGGGGAATGCCTTCCTTCAGACTGCAAGAATTGGCTTCCGTCCAGCTCACTGATACGATAAAGGTCATCAAATTCTCCCCAGCGAGTCATCCTCCTGAAAAGTAACAAGTCCTGTCTCTGAGACTAATTTCATGTGATGGTCTCAGATTTACAATGTTGGTACTATAGTTGTAGGTAGATGTGTTATCCAAATCTAAAACAAGTTTATCATGTTACAAAGATTACATTCATACCATAGTGATAAACATGTTTTAAACACACTCTGTATTTATTGGAGCAAAAGGCTAAAATGCAAAATTACATAGATTCTATAGAAGGTATGCTCAGATAGGCTCGGTAGAAACCAGTGTGAGCCATTGATATACAGATATCTCATAAGGTTTTAGAAGAGTTTAGATTAAAAAATATCATTTATACTCATGAATCAAGTACCCACAGCATTAAAATAATTATACAAAATGATTCTAACATGATAAGATATGGTACTTATCTTTGGGCCTGAACTGCTTTGAAAAATACAATTTACAAAATGGAAATGTATGAAAAAATTCCTTACTAGAAAATTATTATCTCATGGAGGATATTAGCAAACTTCAAAACATTCTAGTGCCCAGAATATATGAAATATCAACAACTGGTTATTTTATATCAGACTAACATTCATTTTGATTTTATTTACCTGGCCTTAAACAAGTTAGCTACTCATTCTTTCTTGGCTTCAGTGTCCTCACTTATAAAATGGGGATAATAACAGTATGAGGTAGGATAGAATTATTGGCAGGATTTTAATTTATGTAATATCCTTGAAACCTTGCTCGCATATAGTTAAGCACTCACTAGCTATCAAAACTATTATCAGAATAATCTTATCTTCAGTGGCACCATTACCACCATCACCACCACCATTACCATCACCACCACCATCATCATCACCACCACTACCATCATCATCACCACCACCATTACCATCACCACCACCACCATCATCATCACCACCATCATCATTACCACCACCATCACCACCATCATCATCACCACCACCACCATCATCATCAACACCACCACCACCATCATCATCACCACCACCACCATCATCATCACCACCATCACCATCTTCACAGCAGACGCCACCATCTGAATTCATTTCACGATGGATCAGGCACAATTTGCGGTCCAGTGCATTTCTGGACCTCTTGAGGCAAACGGACACTATTATTTATAGGAATGTTTATTGTCCTGTGTTGTTGTCCATAAAATTTTTTATAGTATGAACCCCAAGTATTTCTACTTGGGGTGTCTATGACCTTAACTCTACACAAATGTCCCTGACTGGCAGTTTGAATGATCAAGTCCCCAAAGGCTCATGTTTTTGAAGACCTGGTCCTCTATTGGTTTGGGGAAGGTACGGCAAGTGTAGGAAGTTGAGTCTTGCTGGAGAAGATCATTGACTGAGATTTGAGGATTTGTAGTCTTATGCTGCTTTGTGTTCTCTCTCTCTCTCTCTCTCTCTCTCTCTCTCTCTCTCTCTCTCTCTCTCTCTCTCATCTGTGTGCACATGACAATGTGATCAACTTTCTGTTCCTGTAGCCATGTTATGTCTTCCTCACCATGATGGACTCTATCCCTCTGGAAACAAAAGCCCTAACGAAATTTTCCTTCCTTAAGTGGCTTTAGGTCATGACACGTTATCACAGCAATGAAAAAATAATCAACATACCGATGGAAAAGATCTTATAAACATAGTGGATGGCACTGGCAAACCTTGGAATTCTCTTAAAGTCTTTATAACTCTTATTTGATTTACAACACCCATAAGAAGTAGATAATGTGATCATAATGTATTTGTTAATAAAATTTTGAGCAAAGTCTACTATGTGGAAATATTGTCAGTCAAAATATATGTCACAAAGTAGAGGAATGATTTACATTAGCAGTCCAGGTCTCCACCCACACTCTATTTGTATGGCACATAAAATTAAACATCTTCTCCAATGTACAGCATATTAGCAATCTAAAGTAGTCGTGCTTGAAGAGGGGTGGCAATGGGAACTGGATACCCATAAGAAGTTAAAACTAAAAGGCAAAGCGACCAGGTGCTGTTTCCAACGGGGGGACCAGAAGTTCTACAAATAATGACCATTTATGATTCCCATAGCTGATGAGTGACTCTGGCCAATGTGACAGCCACCCCCCCCCCTTAGTTTTCTCAGCTTGTTTTTATTTTATTTTTTGAAACAATCTTTTTTGTATTTTACATACCAATCCTAGTTCCCTTTCCCTCCCCTCCACCTGCTCCCACCACCTTCCTCTCACCCTACCTCCCAAACACTCCTCAGGAATCAGTCCTTCAATTTTTGCAGTATAGTGGTGCCACATCAATACAGGGGCTGGAAAACAGCTCAATATATTCATTTGGCCTCTTTTCTTCATACCACTCATTGCCAAAGCCAAAAGCTACTACCTCACAGTTCGGGCTGTGTAATGCAAGAACCATTCCATGTGCTGTGCATATGACCAAACGTATGGGCAGTCGTCCACACTTTTCAAGCAAGAACTTTAACATCAAGCAGTTGAACATGTCCAAACACGGAATAGTTTGTGCTGCTCTGACCAAACACCAGGAAGTGTACCAGGGGCAAATCTAAACATTGGAGAGGGGCTGTAATCTCTTGCAAAATAAAATGGAGGTAGAAATTTGATAGGCAAATAGAATGCAGCCACTTCCCTATCTAGAGCATAAGAAAAAAACATTATTGATGCAAATCAAATATGCACCTGTTCACAACTTGCTCTCTATTTCATTCTGCCATGACTTGTCTAAAATATGCCAATACTGACTTTAGAAAGAATTAAAATAGAAAGGAAAGCCAGCAAAAGCAAAAGTAACCCCAATGACCCACCTCTTCTCTGTTTCATTTTAAACACACAGTTTCTTTCTGTAAGGAAACATTTGATCGAGATATGAGAGATCAAAGTCTTCCTATAAAGTCATTTCCATACACACAAGTGGTCAGAGCTCAAACAAACCGATTTATTTTTAAGCCTCCGCCATTCCCATTTGGCTAGTACTTCCTCAGTGTGACTCATTTCTGGTATGGTTACAGCAAACTAACATGGCAGGAGTGGTTATTTTTCTCAAAGGATGAATGGACAGATACTCAATTGGAGCCCTTGCAGCTGAGCACACACTGTCCACTAACCCATGGGGGACAGCAAATCTGAGTGGTGGGAGTAAGTTCTGTCCATAGACACAACAGTATGAGAAAAGGAAAATGAGAGAAGGTTTGGTTTAAGGGAACGGTCAAATTCTTTACACAATTTAACGGAGGCACATAATTTAAATGAGTCACCTGAAAGGAGGTGACCAAGGGAGGGTTCCTGAGATGAACTGAAGCCAGGGAATAGTAAGGAGGGTGTCTGTGTCGCATCAGAGTCAGAGGCCGGGGAGAGCCGCCGTTTCATCTTCCTGTGCCTTTCTGCCTGAATGCTCAGCTGATTGCACCAGGCTCCCTTGACTAATCAATCGCAACCAAAGAATGCTATCATGTTCGTGTGCATGTGTGTGTGTGCGTGTGTGTGTGTGTAAAGAGAGAAAGAGACAGAGAGACAAAGACAGTCTGCATTGTATACATAAGGGGTGGGATCCCTTCCTGCTAATTCTTACTCACTGGAAAAATATGGTTCACCACACAAGCCTTCTTACAATGTTCTAGAAAGTCTTGTTTCTATGGTAAAGGACAGGTCAGTACCCGCAGTATTGTAGTACATGTCTGGTTACTCCAGTGAATCACAGGCTTTTGCAATTGTCCAGCTGTCCTTCTTCAGTTTTAAATAATGAGAAACAATGTCTGTCTTGCTTCTAGGCTTGAACGGGAAATGCACTCACTCCGTAGACTCGTGTTTGAGCAGTTGCACCCCATTTGGTAGTATTGTCATTGAGACTGTGACCTAGGTTGCAGAAGTGTCTTCCTGGGGAACAGACCTTGAAGACAACTTGATCAGAGCTCCCTGCCACCTGCTTTGCTGTGATATAAACAAGCTATGGCTCAAACTTGCACTGCTAAGGACGAAGTCCCTTCAGCTGCCATGCCTTCCCTGCAAGATGTTCTGCACGTCAGAAACTGTAAGCCCAAATAACCCGCAGCTCCTTTATGACGCTTCTGGCATGTTTGGCTATGGTGAGGAGAAGGGCTCCTAATGTAACAACAATGTTCTCAGGGAAAATGTCACAGTCCGCTGCAGCATATGAAAGAGCATCATCATAACCACCCTGTCACCCTCAGCTCCTAAGCTCACCCACAATTTCAGTATTTTTAATTCAAAACTAGTATTTTATATTTGAGAAATTAAAAGGTACCTTTGAGTAGCTATTAAAATAATGGCTTCGCATGCCAGCAGAAGTGCCTTCTACCTCCTTGACATATCACTTTAAGGCCTCATACTTAGGAAGTTTTAATGAACCAAGAAGGATTAAAATACAGCGAAAGGTGTTGGCTTTCTGGAGAACTTTGCCATGAGTTCTTAGAAAGGTGTGACATATCGCTAATTTTTGGGTTCATATCATGTATAGTTGGTTTTGTTTTTTTTTTTTTTTTTTTAAAAGCAAGGCTTGGTCGCTTTTAAATGCTGCTTCCAGTCATTTGAGTGGTCAGCCTTGTCAGTCATCTTGTATCTCCGGGATGCTGTTGGCATCAGCTGCCCGAGGCTGTGGTTCCATTTGTGTTCACAAGCATACTCCTCTTTCTCCTGCCCCTCTACCCCTCTCTCACTCCTCTTTTTTTCCCTCCTTTCTTCCTCTTGGTGCTGGGCACTGGGATGCAAACACAGTTCAAATTGCATTCCTAGAAACTCACACAGGAGGTGGAGGACAAGATGTGTAAAGTCCAACAGATTGAATGCCCTGGAGGTGCTAAAGAAAATCTGTCAGTGTGCTCAGTAAGAACTGAGGGATCAGGAGAAGGCTTTGAGGGGGCGAGTCAGGTAACTGGCTATCGATGAGCAGGCTGGCTTCTGGGCAGGCAGAGTGAGGAAAATAAGAAGCTACACTATGTGTTTGGGATATTGCAAAATCTTCAGCCTTGTTCAAGAATGAGGTTTGAGAAATGTTGGAAAGGTAAAATCATGGTGGGCCATGAGTATATCCTCCAAAGTGGTAGCTAATTTTCCTTAAGTGCTGCCAAAGATCAGACCATGCAACTGGGCCATTCTGGTAGCTGTCTCTCCATTTTCTCCTCTGGTAGAACCCTAACTCCTCCAGTAATGGGTGGGAGAACAGGGGGTGTGAAGAGAATCGTAATGGTCCAGGTGTTTCAGGAGGGAAGGGAGATGGGAATGAAAGACAGAGAAGAAAGGAAGTGAGTCATTTTACGATAATAAGAGTAAGTATAAATTTTCAAGAAAAATTAGAAGGATAATGACAGAACCCCACCCAAGTCAGACATCCAAGGTATAGTTGCATCCACCCACCAGGGAACTGTTCTGTGCAATGCACTTTGCTGTGCTCAGCTGAACAGCTCTGCTTGTTCTGGACAAGAACAAGAACAGAATTCAGTCTCCTCTCCAGAAAGCCAAGAAGAGTTCTTTGTTCCCAGGAGTGGACAAATTTAAGCTTTCTTCCCTGTTTTTGATGGTCAGGTCGTGACTATTCAAATCTTAGCTTTCTATCTTGTTTCTTCCAGGAGCTGATGCAGTCTTCTGGGAGAAGCCCTGGGGCAGAAGGACCCATGAGCCTAGGCTCTGGAGCCCGTGGGACAGTCCCTTTGGTGTGGCCAGGCGGTTAACTAGGGATCGTGCACAAATTACCTAACCTCAGAGACACGGTTTCCAAATATCCAGTTAATGGCAATGATATGAGACTGTCTATAAGCATTCATGCACAGCTATAAGTAACCCACGCTAAGAGCACAGAGCACGAAGGCAGACAGCGAGGCCATCTAAGGAATTACAAGGGAGGACAGCTTACCCTTTGCTGGAAAATGTTTCTGCTGACTTCAACAGGTCAAAAGAAGAGATTTGCTTCTCATCTTGTATTTTCAGCTGAATGGGTCGTTTTACTCCCCAGAAAATGTCCAGCATCCCTTCAACAACCAGTTGTCCGTCTGCAGTCTAAGGAAGAGGCTGTTATCCGCAGTAATCGTTTTCACATCATTTATAGAAAGTTAAATGCTTTAACTGAAGATGCAGAAAGCAAGTCTGTAGGAGGTATTTTTAGGTTCAAAATCCCCCGGGATGGATTATTTGATTTCTCAGCCTGTTTCACAATTCTAATTTTGAAATAGCCATTCATTTTTAAATCAGTATATCTGGCAAAGTAAGCCAGTGTCTTTGGCATGTCCACCAGTGTGCACAGTTCATCAAAGGCTTTCTGAGCTCTGGCTCTTGGATTAAGCGGCACTAAGCTTTAGTTCCATTTAACTTAAAAGGTATAGCAGATTTAAAAACTGTATTGAATTAGAAATCAGAATAGTTACTAAGAGCCTTAGTTGTTTGAATTAACAGGAATAATTTAAGTCATAAAATTAAGTAGAACAAAAGGAAGACTGCTTACTAGGGGAAGGTGGTGACACACACCTTTAAAATCAGCAAAGAGGCTGGGGCAGGTGTGTTATCTCTGAATCCCAGCCAGTGTATAGTCAGTGTATAGCTAGCTAGGCTCCATCTCAATACAAGAAAAAGTGCATACAAAAACATACTGTATGATACAAAAAAGAATACGGGAAACCTGAGTTCAAATCCCCAGCACCTGTGTAAAAAGCGGGCTTGATTGTCTATGTCCATAACCCAGCATAACCCCAGCATCGGGGCCTGGAGACAGGCTGAGCCCAAGAGCTCCTTCAGTGGCTTAACCCAAAGCAGCAAGCTCTTTAGCGAGAGACCTTGGTCCAAGGCAACCAAGAGGGGAGCGATAGCCAGAGACATCATGCTGTGGCCTTCTTGCGTGTGAACATGGTACATAGCTTACATACTTGCATACTCATGTGCACTCAATACAACACACACACACACACAATTAAAACGCATTTGTGAAAAAAATAATAGTTTCTGAAGTACTCCTTCAAACGGAAATAGTATAACAAAAGTAAATGTGTAAGTGAAGAAAAATTAGCAAACGGATAGATATTTATTTTGCAAATACCTAAAGAAATGTTAAAAAACAAAGCAATTCTTGTACAATTTATTTTCAAACCTATCTTCTCTTTTATATTTAACTATCTTTTTATTAAGCAATATATATTGTTATAAAAACTTTGAGAGTATAGAAACCAGAAAGTTAAAAAGCCATTGGTTATTGTGAAAAGCCAATTTTCAGGCAATTTAAGTCACTGAACTATTTCTCTAACATTTTAAAACTGTTGACATTATGAGACAGCATACATCGACTAGAACTGAACTTGTTCATTTTAATGAACAAATCAAACTCGACCTTATAGATCCAGCATGACTTGTTATAATAACACCACACTGGTGGATACAAGTGTACCATCACATTTTCTCATGGCAAATGGTGTCAAAGTGCACACTTCTCCACACACATGGTGCTTCAAATGTCTGAAAATTGTGGACTTACTGATCATAACATTATCCATTATTTGAGACATACTCCGTTTTAAAACAGGAAGCAAGTATGCCCTTAATATTATTTTTTGTATACTTTCCTATGCCAAAAATGCTTAGAAACCTGCAGGCATGTCAGAACTACTATTTTGTGAATTGATCTAAACATGAAAAATCAGAATAAATTAGAGATTTACCTGCTTCTTTAGACCACAAGTGTCCCTAGGTTCTAGACTCCAGCTCACCCTGATTCAGCTACATGCTTATATAATCTGTTTCCTGTGAATGAAGCTGTTGCATTTCTTCAGTGGGCTTACCTGTCCATACAAAATATGCAGATTTTTCTGGTTTTCATAGAAAACATTATAGGCCTCCAGTAAAGAATTAAGTTGTTCCCTAAAATAAATAAATGAACAAATAAATAAATTCAGTTACAATCAATCTTAAGCCCTAGATTGTGAAACACAGTAATAGTACTTTTACTTCTTAAAAGTATGTGATGACAAAAACGCTTCTGAGGAATCGATATCATTCTACCATTTTAATTTAAGGTACACCAAGGGAATGAGAAGCATTCTTAGAACATGAGGACATTTTAATATGCTAACTCACAAATAAAATGTATGTGGCAGAGATGTGTGTGGCTGGAGAGACGCAGCCATGACGTGAAGACATTTACAGTTTTGCTTGTTTTGTCTCACAGTAGTTAACCCCCAACACTGAGCACCTAATGAGCCTGATGCTATGGTCCTCTTTGACGTTACAACAATGGTCAGTCAGTGGCTTAACTATTGTTCGCTGCTCTAGAGGAAGCTCACTCAGAGGACAGGTAGATCCTGTGGGGACACTGGTTCCTGCCACGTCTCCGCCCTTCCAGAGGGCAGTCTTCACATCTGGAGAGGCTTACCTCCTCACCTCCTACAAGGCTTCCTATGTCTACTGTGCATTCTTGACAACAGGAATTATTTTAGTATGAACCATTAAAATAATTGGCCAATAACTTGGCCATCTTTCTCCTTTGCTCAAAATTCATCAATGTCTTCTCAGAATAGGATTCAATATCCTATTGCCATGGCGACTTGAGAGACTAGGTTTAGTCTTCTGTCAGCCAATCTATCTCCTTCCTGATCGCTCTTCTGCATACTTTCTGGATGACTCTTGAATACTCCAGGTCTTAAGGCTTTGAACTTGCTGACTGCTCAACTAGAATGCCCTCTGCTCCCATCACACTGCTAGCTCAATCATTCATCTTCTTTAAACATTTAATCAAAAGTCGCCTATGGGGACTGGACAGATGGTTCAGTGGTTAAGAGCACTGCCTGCTCTCCAGAGGACCTCAGTTCTTTCTTAGCACTGACATGCTGGCTAACAACTGTTCATTACACCAGATCCAGAGGACCCAATACCCTCTTCTGCAGCTTCCACGGACAATTCATGACCTGGTGCACAGACATACCCGCAAGAAAAACACACATACACATAAAATAAAAACAAAATCCCCACCACCCATTTTTTAAAAAGCCACCTATGTAAGGAAGCTTTCTTAACCACCCATTCTAAATCTTTGCCTCACCCAACATTTCATATCTAGCGTTCTTCCTTCACATCCTCTGAGGTATCCTCTAATGCTCTATAAATTTGATTTCCTGATTTACACCTTTCTCCTCTTTCTTTTCTTTCTTTCTTTCTTTTTTTTTTTCTTGAGACAAGGTCTGTAATTCGGTTTGTAGACCAGAAGCCACCTGCTTCTGCTTCTAGACTGCTGGGATTAAGGGCATGAGCAATAATGTCCTGCTATAAATTTGACTTTTCAATTGTGTGCTCTGTCTTTTCCACCAGAATGAAGCTCCTTGACGGAGGGGATGGTTAGAAGTTTTGTTCAGATTTTCTGTATCCCTGTGTCTCAGTCAGGGTTCTATTGCCTTGACAAAACGCCTTGACCAAAAAGCAAGCTGGGTTTCGCTTATTGAATTTTCCTGATGGTTAGGATAGATACCTGTTCATCATAAGCTGTCATTCAACAAGCACTCACTGACCACTGAACAACAGGCTTTATGCACATTGTTTTTACATGTTGGGTCATGTAACCATGCTTTTTGTACTGACTTTTCCTCACTTCCAGCTCCCAGTGTGACATTTCCAGGAGTCATTCATTCTACACAATGACCACAGAAGGAAATCCCAGTGAAGGCCTCCAGGCCACCATTCCATTTCCCAAACAACTTTAAAAACTTCATATTAATATTTCTGCTCTAAATTTCTCTGTCCTCCCACTGAAGATCCCAAGAGCCCCATATGAACTCTCATTTTTATGTATTTATTTTGGTATTTTGAGACAGGGTTTCTCTGTGGCTTTGATGCCTGTCCTGGAACTAGCTCTTGTAGACCAGGTTGGCCTTGAACTCACAAAGACCCGCCTGCCTCTGCCTCCTGAGTGCAAGGGATTAAAGGGGTGCACCACACTGCCCAGCTGAGCTCTCATTCTTTATGCCAGAGCAGCACAGAGAAGCTGCAGGTTCACTAGGGATGCAAGTCCTGATACGTTTGAGCTCAGAGTACCATTATAGAAGCGCACGAAGTTTTATAATCTCACCTCCTTAGCTCTGCTTCTGGCCAAACCCCAGTATGTAGCACGGTACAAGCCTTTGGAGCATCGCTCGGGACCAGACAGTGAAAACATTCAGTCCCTGAACAGACTCTGACCAAATCCTCTCTCACCAAAACACGTCTCCAAATGACTTTGGGGCGCTGTCAATCCCTGGCCCTGGGATGCTTGCTTTAGTAAGTGAATTTACGCTGGCATCTAGCTGCACTAACGCATTTGCTTACTGTCTGCGGCTCCTTCTGAGCTCTAACTGCAGTGGAATGTCTCCGACGGCAGCCGTATGAGCCACACACTCTGAAAAGAGTTACAATTTGGCTCTTGGCAGAGGAATCCTGCCAACCCATGCTCCACTGTGCAACACAGGGTGACAAGAGACCACAGAATTTTCCACATTTACCTCACCATAAGCGGGATCTTTTTGATTGAGTATTAAGAAAACATTGAAGGATTTGGAAGCATAGAAGAAGACTTTAACTCAGGAAACTAAAGTGGTTAATTTTGCAAAGCTAGTAATAAAAAAGTAAAATCAAGAGTCATAAATCTAGAAGTTATGTGAAAAACCATAATGATGGTGAATCTATGCATTCTACAAGGGTTTTTTTTTTTAAACTGTATGCATCTTAGCAGAAAGGGGATTTTAGAATTGATTAGATATGGGCCCAATGAAGGAATGGGTGTACGAGACACTGAGAAGAAAGGTGAGCCTGTGGTGCATGAGGCTGATGAGTTGAAATGAGGGGCATAAGGAGATAAAGAGTTACACCCATTGCTTCTCTGTGTCTACTAACTCAAACTAAGCATGCTAACAGAAAGGCTGAACTAATGGCCTTCTAATGAGAAGAATTCATCCACTCTGTCAGAATCACTGTGCGAGCACAGTCGAGACACCTCAGTCACACAGAGAAGGTGAGCACAGATGGTCCCTGTGGTGAACCTGGGTGGAAGAGCTTACCAGGTCAGGCGAACACGAATGAGAACATGTTGCCATGTCTGAAGTCTGTAAGAACGGCTCAGAGCTGAACATGAAGCAGAAGTCTGTAAGGGCGAGCACTCTAAGAAACAAATTCCTCCTCTGGGAAACGGGAAGCTACTGAAGCTCTAGGCCAGGAGAAGACAGACCAACGCTGAAGCCAGCAGGTAGAGAGCTGAAGACGTAAGCGTAAGACAACGTGGAGGCGGCAAGGGAGGTTGAGAGACCATCACAACACCGAGGAAACATGAAATGGAGACTGCCTGTTTGTTTCCCGGACACCCAGACCCGGATAATCACAGAAACTATATTAATTACAACACTGTTTGGCCAATTAGCTCAGGCTTCTTTTTAACTAATTCTTACATCTTAAATTAAGCCATTTCTATTCATCTGTGGATTGGCACGAGGCTGTGGCTTAATGGTAAGGGTCCAGCATCTTTCTCCTTCAGCAGCTACATGGCGTCTCCCTGACTCCACCTACTCTCTCCATATATCTCTGGATTTCCTGACTGGCTTTACTCTGCTAAGCCATTGGCCAAAACAGTCTTATTCATTATCCAATAAAAGCAACACATATACAGAAGGACATCCCACATCAGAAGAGGTTCAAGAACAAGGCTGATACCCAATGAGAAGATAATTGAATGTCCCATGTATATGGAATGATCTAGAGTCTACAAGGAGTCTAAATTAACTGCAGTATAGGGTTTATAGCTAGATGAAAAGTCTTACCAAGGTTGTTTGTTTTGTCATTAAAAGGAATACAGATTAAATATACACCGTGCTTGGTAGTGGTAATTTTAGCAGAATTTTAGGAACCCTCTTTAGTGGACCCATTCTTACTGAATGAATAAATAAATAAATAAAAATAAAAAACAAATTTGGCCTCTTTCTCTCTCAGCTCCCACATATGTATGACCCTATCTAACACAGATCAGTTGGTCAGCACAAGCCCTCAAACAAAGCTCTCAAATGGTAGCGCAGAAAGGGGCTACCCATCTGGTCCTTTTTCATGAACTTGGGATGTCTCGAAGACACAGAGACAGCAAAGAAACAGAAATAAGATTAAAACACATTTGAACGAGTCAATCAAATCTTGCCTTTCTGTGAAAAAGTTGTGGGATTTTTGGAACATAAAATATTAAATCACAGTACATAACATGGGTTTTTAAGAACACCTTCACATACTATATGAAGGGGAAGGTGATTTACTAAACTGAGAAATGCCAAACTTCTGTACAGACTGAACTTCTAACTGAAGAAATTCATAGGACCATCAGCTTCCACCCAGGAACCGGCAAAATCTAACACTTGGCATTGTAGGGTGGGGATACTGGGAGGAGCTGATGCACGCCCAGAATTCTCTAGTGTGGGTTTTAAAAGAGGGCAAGCCAGGAAGGAGCTGGCAAGGGGAGGAGGGATGCTAGGAGCACCTGTCCCTCTAAGGCTCTGCTTGGCTTTAGTGAGTTAAAAGCATACTAGGGTGAACTGTAAGATGCTAAGGCGTACTTTGTACCTTGTGGCCAGCACCGTAGCTGCTCAGCAGATGGGAGCCACCCACATTCTGACGTGTGCCATCATTAATGACCCTAGTGAGAAACAAGTTCCTCTTTCTTATCATACCATTCAGCTGTCTAGAGGAAACACTTATTTGATTTCGTAAACTGTAATAAACACAGGCAAGAGACAGGATGACCGCTGGGAGGGAGCTTAGCTTCCTATCCAGAGACACATGGATCTCAAACTTGAGTTGCAGTATAATAATGATAATGATAATCATCCCCCCTTGCTTTTCCAATTGTTCACAGCAGCATTACGAGGCTCTTCTACACTTTTCCTGGAAGCCAATGAGCCCTGTTCCATCGTCGGTCCTTATAACTTGTGCCCAGTGAGTGAAGTACAGAGATTGTCACATGCTGTAACACAACATGACCTTCAGAGACTACCATGTACCAAGTAATGACCATGGCCATGCTTGGCTGTGCTTCCTACGTTGGTGGCACTCTCTGGGAGGCTTATCGAGTCAGTCACTGAGCCGCAGCCTGAGGTTGGCATTTGGTGATCTCTGTGGATCCTCCCAGGTTTTAGAGCAGGACTGTTTTACTTGAGTCCTTTCAATACAAAGGGCAGAATAAAAACACCCCCTACCTCTTTTTTGCACATTTAGTTTTCTTTTCTCCATTGACTCTGTTCATAATGTTAAATTTTAGCAGTGGGATTATTTAACAGTTTTATATAGTCGATTCAAAAACCTTAATTTAAAACATTCCATATGCTTTATAAAACAATTAGAAATTAGGGGATGGAGAGATGGATCAGAGGTTAAGGGCTCTACCAGAGGACCCAAGTTTGGTTTCAAGCACCCATATCAGGTGACTCACAGCTGTCTGTAACTGCAATTTCGGGGGCCCTGAAGCCTCTGGTCCTCACGGGCACCTGAGTATACACACACGAGCTCTCTCTCTCTCTCTCTCTCTCACACACACACACACACACACACATACACACACACACACACACACACATATATCTAAAAAGCAGCTAGGAATTAAACATATGGGCATAATGAATTGACTGCTGCCAGGATTATTATTTTGTGGGTTGTAATACTGTACACTTTCCAAGCTGTGCATTTAGTGTTTAATGTATTTATGATTTTTCATAACTGACATTCATAATTCATAGTATAAATGGTTGCCTCCCTCTGGAAAGGCAGAATCAGGAAATACGAGAATAACAGAAAATAAATCCTTAGTAAGCCAGCTAATGCTGACGTCATCCTAAAGCACTGATGTCTGCAAGCACTCGTAAAATTCTCGGAACCCACTTTACCCTTCCCTGCTAGCCACTGGAATCCTGGGATTGAAACTGCAAACTTTAGCAAGGTCCTCCAGAGAAGAAACCTTGGAGGCCAGGTCTCCTTGCCTTGGGCCTCTTTTCTGGCTCCTGTTGAAGAGAGAATGCCTCGCCACCTGGCAGACAGACCTTCCTCAGCTTAGTAAAAAAGTAGGTTAGTCACATTTCCATTGCAAATGAAGGGATTGGGTTCCAAAGCCTGAAAGCTGGGATGGGGCGGTTGGAGATGGGGAGAAGAGGGCCATCTTGACTGAAGCAAATTTTGCCTCTCTTGACAGCAGAGTCCTGTGCAGGGGCATGTGCATCAAGACTCTGTCCTCTTCAGAGAGGAAGAATTCCTGGCTGCTCACAAACTCCATGCTAGAGCAATAGGAGCTGTCCCTGGTCAGAGGTGGGGAGGTGGGGAACTGGGTGGTAGGTGAAAGAAAGGCTCCAGATATTTTAACTACGCAAACTCCAAAGTGTGAGAGGCCTCTTGCTACTCGGAACCATGCTACTAAGCCACACAAGGTATGGACAGGATAGAAAGATGGAACCTTATTCTGTAGCTCAGGTTGACCTAGAACTCAGGAACCTCTGTTGCTGCCTCCTCAGTTCAGGCTTATAGGCCTGGGTCTGTCCATTTCTCTCTCTCTCCCCCTCTCCCTCCATTCCTCCCTCTCTCTCTCTCTGGTTTTTTGAGACAGGGGTTCTCTGTGTTGCAGTTCTGGCTGTTCTGAAACTCACTTTGTAGACCAGGCTGGCCTTGAACTCACAGAGATCTGCTTGCCTCTGTCTCCCAAATGCTGGGATTAAAGGTGTGCACTACCACTATCCATCTGGGCCTGACCATTTCCAAAAGATTCCTTTCAGTAGAGTAAACATCAGGATTGGAAAATGTTGCCTCCTGGAGGGTTTTTTATCCATCGTCCTTTCATGTTTGGATTCTAAAGTTTAAGATGAAAACGTTAACCTGCTGTCCAGCTGGCCACTGCAATGACAGGCTGCACAGCAGATCTCATCTGTAAACACAAGCAGCTAAATACCTGATAGCTTGGGCTATCAGTGGGTAGAGGTCAGAGCAAAGGCGGGCTCCGCCTCGCCATCTTCTCCTCCGGTCTGAGACACCCAGCAGCCGGGGCTGGGTCACAATGTAGATGATCTTTACCCATGAGTGCCATTGCTCATGCTCTGATGCCAATCCAAAGGGAAGACTTGACACTTTTGACCAATGGACTTTGTTCCTTGTTGGTGCTGTTTTGGGAGGAAACAGAGTGAGAAGCACTTGGTGGTGAAGAAGCTCCTGTTTGAAAGCTCCACAAACGTGGCAGCATGGCAGACTGCCCAATGTATGGATGCCATGAAACCCAGTGATCCACATACTAAATGCATGTTTCTCAACTTTGAATGGACAACAGCATGGCCCACAGAGCTGGCAGAGACAAGACTACTGAGCTGTGCCTGCCAAGCTCCTAAGGGAGGACTTCTGGGGTGGGCCCTGAGAATCTGCATTCCTAATAGGTACTCAGTGACTCTGGTATAGCTGAGGGATCCTGATGTGGGATTCTCTGTATGCTGTGAATATATTTTATTACCATTGCTTAATAAAGAAGCTGCTTTGGGTCTGTGGCAGGGTAGAATAGAGCTAGGCAGGAAAACTAAACTGAATGCTGGGAGAAAGAAGGCGAAGTCAGAGAGATGTCATGTAGCTGCCGAAGGAGACAGACATCGGAGAAACTTACCAGTAAACCCTGAGTCTGTGGTGCTACACAGATGAATAGAAATGAGTTAATTGAAGATGTGAGAGTAAGCTAATAAGAAGGCTGAGCTAATAGACCAAGCAGTGTTGCAACTAATATAGTGTCTGTGCGATTATTTTGGATCTGTGCGGCCGGGAAATGTCTCTGCCAACAGGGTCCCGCTTTTGGATCCACTCTTTTACATCAACACTGAGAACTCAGACAGTATTAGCTTCTTAAAAGAGGGGGAGGTTTTCTACAGGGAGATCGACAGTTCAGAGATGTACTCATTCCGACTAGAGCTACACTGATTATGTCTAACGAGTCTAAATATGTATGTACATTAAGAGAGCTGCATCATCATGCTACCCTTTGTTATGAAAACAGCATCTGGGGATGGGACTTGTGAAGTCAGAGTACTGTCATGAATAAGGTCTACATGGTGGCTGCTCTTGTACTCATTTCTATCCAGGGGGCTCTGGCGAGGGACAAAGAACAGCAGGTGTAGGAGAAGCAGGGTTCAACCGGAACAAAGCACTGGGGCTTTGATGAGAGCTGATTTTCTAGCAGAGGCAAGGGAAGAAAACAAAACACAAAGGACACCATGTGAAGGAGGGTAAGATTTCTGAGAGGGAAACATGATTCTGTGGTATGGCGCTTGGGAAGAAGACGTGAGAGAGTCGGCTCAGAAGGCTGAGACGGTAAACTGAGGCCTCGGGAATGGGAGCACACAACCAGAGGCAGAATGAGGGAGAGATTCCAGGCAGCCACACACATGTCCTCAGGGCAGGGCTCAACTTGGCACTTCTGAAGGGAAGAAAAGGGATTTGAAGAAGCTGTAGAGTTCCTGTGAGCCTCTGAAGCTAGACTGAGGGCTGGACATCTTGCTCTGAGCACAACAAGACATCTTTGGAGGGTTTTGGCAAGATACTGGGGCTTACATAAGACAAACATTTGGTAGCTCAAAGAGAACAGGCCGCAGGGGGAGGCTGTTGTAGTTGCCCGGGCCAGAGATCAAAGACCTTCAGCTGTGCAGGGCTGATTGGGGCTTGGGAGTGGAGATGTTGAGTTGGGTGGAGAGCCCAGAGAACGGTCCCAAAGGATGTTTCCCTTTCAACCTGGTGCATGCTTCTATTTTAGCTTTTCAACTTTTTCTAGAACAAGGCTTAATGGAAATTTTTGAAAAAAAAATCACTTGAAACGTAAACATGGCTGTGCCACGCATCACTGGACATTGGAGAGGCACAAGTGTGTTGTAGAACAATGTCCTTTGTGTGTGGAAGGTGAGGGACTTCATGCCTACTAGGAATGCAGACCAAAGGTGGCTTCACACTCGGATGCCCTGCTCCTTTTGGTAGGGGAAGCGATCCAATTATTCTACTTAATGAAGTCTTCCACTTGCTACCCGGAAGCCCTCCAGCCTCATTAGGCCTGTGAGAGTCCTGCTAGAAGGTAACTCTCAGGCCACTGGTGTGATCAGGGGAGGCTGACGTAAGCAGGCAGGAACTCCAGTGGGAGCTTTCTCCCCACATAGCCTCACGTCCATAGCCACTGAGTGTTCCGGCCACTGTAATCGGTTTTGCTCTCAGGACTCTGACTGCTGATTCTTCTTGCTTTCAAATAAATACACTAACCAACTGCCCTGCTGTTCTGAGTAACCCCCACCTGTCACTCACATGATGTCCACTGAGCATAGAACATGTCTAATCATATCACCTGCTTCGCTTAACATCTTTAAATGGCTGCCTGTCACTCACATGATGTCCCCTGAGCATAGAACATATCTATCCAGATCATCTGCTTCCCTTAGCATCTCTAAATGTCTTCATACAGCTCTTTGAGAAAACCTTTCAATCCTTTTATGGCACACGGTCCTGTGTGGTCCCTCTTCTGCTTTCCTTCTTAGTGTCCTTTTAAGAGAGACTTTCAGGTCTGGAGAGGTGGCTCAGAGCTTAAGAACACTGACTGCTTTTCCAGAGGACCCAGGTTTGATTCCTAGCACTTAATCACTGCTTTTAACTCCATTCCCAGAGACTCTGATGTCTTCTCCCGGCCTCTACAGGCACCAGGATTGTACACTGTGTAGAGACATACACGCAGACAGGACATCTGTGCACTATATTTATCTTTCATGTGTCCTGTACCGCAGCGGGGGGAACCATTTGCTTGCTCTAACTCACTGGCTACTGGATTTAGAGGCTTCCTGCACCAAATACTTCTTGGCCTTGATTCTCTAAACTGTCCTTAGCTCTCCCCCTAGTCAGATCTCAGTATAAAGAGTCTGCCTGGATCTTAGTCAAGGGAGGTTCTCTTATTTTGTTTTGCCTCCTTAGACCTGCTCTTCCTAAAGAACACAGCAGCTGAACCAGCTGGGAACTTGGACATGAAGATACCTACCTGATGTGGGATTTCCCTCTGTATGCTGTGATTACCATTAATGAATTAAGGTCTAAGCTAGATGGGCGGCCGGGAACCAACAAGCGGCTCTCTCCTCCAACACCTTCCCCATCCCCAGTGAAGATCCAGGAACTCCCAGGAAAGGCCTGGCCTCTGGGCAATTTTCTGGGCAAGTTGAGAGCGGCAGTGACAGACAGCAGCTCCTTCTAGAAGGGTCCTGCTCTATCTAAACACCCTAGCTCTTCTTCTAGCAACTGCTTCTGGTTCAAGGCATACTCTCAAACATCATTTGTTTAGGGGATAAAATATGGACCCTGAATCCCAGTCTACTCTGGGGGCTGGGGGGGGGCACACAGATGACACATGCACTGTGACACAACACAATTGGTAAGACATCAGAAACTCAAGAAATCCTATTCAGGGAATAAGCGGAGGGGCGGAGTGTTTGAAACTTGACTTCAGAGTGGAAAAGCCTCTGAGTATCTCGAAAAGCTTGTTTTTTGAGCCCACTGAAGTGACAGAATGGGTGACACAGCAGGTAAACTGTGCTGGCAGCAGCAGGGGACTGTCACTGATACACAATATATGCTTTTGGGGAAATATTGGCTCTGAAGAACTTTTAAAAAGTACCCTCTTCCCACATATCTGCACAGGAAAATGTCCATGTTTTAAAGAAAATGATTCAAGTAGATGCTTCAAAACCTTTGTCTCTGGCTCATTTTAAACTCTTGACTCTCTGAAAACCTTTAGAGAAGCCTTCCGTATCCTGGTTAAACCAAGAAGGGGCCTTCCTGAGAGCAATGCATCTCCTTATAGACCTGGCTGGCTGGGGCTGGGTGTTCACTCCTTCCATCAGGAGACTCTGGACTCTGTCTGTCACAACACCCTCTGGCTCTCTGAGTCAGGTAGGAGGCAGCCTCAGGAACACTGTCCCTTTGTTTATAATCTGTGCTTAGAAATAAATGTGGGTGGTTGGTTCTTTTGTCTTAGCGAAGGGTCCCGGCCAAGATGCCTGGAAAAAGCAGCTCTAAAGAATCACACACTTTCTGCATAAACGCACGGCGCCATGCCCTTATTTTACTAAGGGCAGGCAGGAATGCACAGGCACACCTTGAGGTCTCTGAGGGTTGATATCAGGTTCTGAGAAGCACAAAGCCTACCGGGTTCTGAAACTTGATCTGCACTTGAAACTGGATCAAACTTTTTGTTTGTTTGCTTCAGATACAGGGTTGGTGTTTACTCCCTTCCTGATTCACAAGGTAACATGAAGTTGCTTTGAAAGCATCCAAATGGAACCGCCTCTCATCTGGAATATTTGCATGGACGCCCAGCACAGTGGGGACTCCAGGCAAGGAAGCAGCAACTGGAACCGCGGTCACTGGAGCTTGAAAGAAACTAACGCCAATGCCCATGAGCCAGAAAGTCTGGAGAACAAACTGTCACTCAGTCCTAAGAGTGCTGGCTGTGGGACCATGACCTCAGGACCTCTTGCTCACATGTTAATTCTCATTAAATGTGCTGAAGCCAAATTTTCAATTAGATATTGCCTTTTCATAATTTCTAACACTTCCTGCATTTCGGTGCAGGCAAATGAAAACACCTTAATAGTTGACAATTTCTGCTTTGTTTACTACGATGTCTAATGCAGACAGGGAACTGAAAAACTGCAAGAGTAAGTAACCAAGTAGAGGCTGTTTGCCAGCTGTGTATACACTGGATACCCTAGCTAGTGAACAGTGCTATTATCATTTTTGACAACAGCTTTGCAGAGATTTCTTATGGTTTCTGGAATTTTTATGATGGAAAATTAGAAGTTGCCAGAACTCCATCCCTTCTTCCTGTGAGCAGCTCAGAGTTCAGTAGGTTGGAGAGTCACCGGACCAGTTCTGGGACAGAGCTAATGTCTGTACTGTTGGTGAGATTCTGATTCACCATCAAGCGCTCTACAGACCGCACATTCAAAAGTTCTATCTCGA
This sequence comes from Dicrostonyx torquatus, assembly GCA_028555095.1. NCBI lineage: Eukaryota > Metazoa > Chordata > Mammalia > Rodentia > Cricetidae > Dicrostonyx > Dicrostonyx torquatus. Next base: position 6,621,391 of record JAQHUG010000054.1, on the reverse strand, counting down.
TGCACAGTGTCTGTGAATTCTGCTGCTTCCTGATGATCTCGGTCAGAGAGGGCGCTCAGAAGCATGTAGAGAGCCTTGGCCTGAAAGACAAACTCTTACGTTCTTCAACTGACCGATTCAAAGACAAAAGATGAAGGTCACGACAGTCTGAGCGTTGTCTTGGAAACATCCCCGACAATGTGTGGTTTCACTGTGACATATTTCATCGCAGAGAAATAATACCGTGGGAACACATACAAGTTTTCAAAATGCATTCCCTTTTTCTTCTATATTATAGCTGAGTGTTAGAAAATGCTTGTCGAAATATTTTCAGAGATGGTAATATTAATTTTACAAATTAGGTGTTAAGAATAATGTATAAGAAAGACAAATGTATATGTGAGTTAAATAAACCCTTTACCTCCCCTTAAAAAAAAAAAAAAGAAAAAAAGAAAGAAAGTCAGTCAAGTGCAGTCTGGCTGAGGGCTACAGCAGTGCTGTAGAGCTAATTATGCATGACTATTTTAATAATTTAGGCCAATTTAAAGTATTACCTATTGCCAACACTTTTCTGATTGCCTTTGCTTTCCTTTGCTATTTTTTCTAGCAGTTGTGAAATCAAAGATTGTGCATACTTGCATTTTCTTAATACGTCCTGCAAGTGTTAAGACGAGCATCCATGTGTCGCTTAAAAATCATCCCATACATTCAGCTCTCCCACCCATCCTTCGTGAAACATGCGCAAAAACTGGGTAGCTCTTCCCCTCAAGCGAATTACATTTTACCTAGTATAACCAAGGAAGAGAGGCCACGAGACCTTCAGCTGTTGGTGGAAGCAGATGTTTTTAGAGAGTAACTTGAAGAACTACCCTTACCTTATTGTACACATTGACCCAGGGCTATTTTTCTGCCAACCAGCCTTAGGTAGCGAAACAAAACTACAGCCATCTTTAAGACAGAAATTAGGGAATGACTACAGGGTGTGTCTCTGTATCGCTTCTGTATTATTGGATGTATCATTCAAACATTTTAGAAAGATTTCCTTTAGTGGCATGAGGAAATATTTATAATCTAATGATGGGCCTGTAAAACAAGATACAGTGTGGTCTCAGTTATGGAAAATGGAATCTGTTTAAGGTAATAAATGAGCTACAATTAAACTGTACTTTCTCTGAATGTTTGTATTCTTTCAATATGCATATTTTAAATCTCAGCTCTTCTAATTCTGTAAGAGCAACACAAACATGTGAAATATGTATCAAGCTAGCAGCATAAAGCCCTTGGTGCACCCTTTCCTTTGAGGGCTTTGCGCATCTCAGCCGGGCAGTCTACTCCAGTCCTTGTTCTGCCTCTCTCGCTGCCATCGTTCAGGACACCATCATCTCCACTTTGAATGATCGCTTCTTTGCCTCCACATACGCCCTTAGCCAATGCACTCCGCAAACAACAGCCAGAACAATGCTGTCCCTGGTGTATACACTATCTTCCCATGGCTTCTCACCTTATTTGGTGGGAAAGGCCAAGTCTCATGTTGGCCTCTGAAACACCACGCATTCTGGGCCCTGTGGGTCTCCGATGTCAGCTTTGTTAGCTCTCTACTTCAGTTCTCTCCACTGTCCATTCCAATGTCAGAGTGCACCTGTTTCAGAGGTAGGAATGCTCACAGCCACTTAGCTGAAGCTTTTCCTTCCAATCCTACACCTTCAGTAAGGGCTTCCTTGAATACTTCCTTGAGTTAGCAACTCCATGCCTGTCCACCTCCAGATGTTTTCTTCTGTATTTGCATGGCTCATTTATTTCCGTGTTTATGTTCATATAGACTGTACCCCCAGTCCCTTGAAAGTTAGGGTATCTTTTGGTTCTTTGCTGAGTTCTCAGTGCTCATTTTAGTCCTTCCACGCTGAGGAGTTGGCAACTGTCTGAGCTACAGAAAAGGAGATGGCTTCCTTTAAGTTGGCTTCTCATGTTTTCTGCCCTCTCTTCTATTTCGGCATTATAGTGGTGGCTTTTGACCGCACCTGTGCCCCCTTGCCTTGCTACTCTGTTCTACAACCTTGGTATTTCTCATGGGACCTTCACTTCTCATCTCAGCCTTGTATGGCTTGGGGCATGCTTTGGTACCACTGGAGTTGGCACTACCACTTCCTCTCTCCCAGGATCTGCCCTGGTCCAGACAGGTGCAGCTCTCACCTCTCTAGTTTTTAAGCTTCTATTGTTCTCAGCGCATTAGAAGATGCTACTTGCTGTGTGTAGGAAATTAGGTCGGGATATTGGCCATATCTTATGTAATCTCCTGTCAAAAGGAAAGTGGGATGTTTCAGAAGTGGAAAGGCAGAAAGAGAGCTAAGGACTGAATACAGGATTACTGGCCTCAGAGCAAACTCTGCGTGTATTAATATCATCCATGAGCTTGATCTTCTTAACTCAGTCTTCACACACGTTTGAATTGTTAAAACTGAAGCAGAATTTTCAATGAGATCAGACAACTGCAATGAAATATAAGTGGCTACTCCATGACAGGGTATGCCTTAGCAGTCTCTAGGAAGACACTTTATTTTCTTATTTAATATCTTACCTGTCATTCACAGCACTGATCTTGTGGATCATAAGTCACGCTTAGAAAAGACTGAATGGCATATTCTACCAGTGACTGGAGCAGACTAACAGACCATATAGGTGTATGATTACCTGGTTATGAATGTCCTCTCATTGACAAAGATCCAAGAAGGGTACTGGGGATCCATCATTGTCATCCTTTCCCCCTCTCCAAGATGACCTGAGGATGCCCTAAAACATTAGAAAAGTGTTAATGTGCTGTTGCTGGGAGACATCCCTAAGTTAGATTTTCGTATTTAAACTGAGTATCTGTTTATGTTTCTATGAGACTGGAGCAGACTAACATACCATATAGGTGTATGAGAAGGTTTTAAATCTCTGCGAGTGATCACAGATCTACTGCAGCCACCTGACCCAAAGTGGCTGGACTCTGGATTAGGACCAGATTCCAGGCACTGAACTCAAGTCTCAGCTTGAGAGCTGACTAAGGATGACGTAATAGCCTCCAACTATCCTGCAAACTCTAGAGCCTGATATCAGATACCAAGGATCAACTCTGTTATGAGTTCACATAAATGGCATCAGGGTTTGATCAGAAATGTTAAGCATATTTTCTGCTTAGTCTATTTCATATAAATACACACATAATTATTATTGTTTTGAGCCTAGAAAATCACAGGCACTATATTCAGAATCAAAAGGCAGGCTGGAAAGAAAAGCTCAAGTTTCTTAATAAAAAGAATCTATATTGTATTCTTTTTACTTCCACAGCAGGTTGTTTGGATAGGGTAAGAAGAAGAATGAAAGATGTTATAAATTCTAATTTCCTGGGATACCAGGAGGGAAAGAGGAGGAGGAGGAGGAATGGTTAAAAAGGTATTCTACTAGTCTCATGAAATCCTGCTGCAGCCTCTTCCTTCCAGCGCTTTGCAGATCTCAACAGACTCTAAACTGGGTACTTCACTGTTTTGGATTTTTTTTTTTAACAGTTTCTATCATTCTGACCATCACATTGCTTTCTTGGTGCCAATCTTCCTGGATTTCATTCTTAGTACCCACAGCCTACATCTCTTAACCTTTATATTTTCTTTACTTCTTCTCAAACCTATCTTTACATACTCAGCCCTGGAGCGTGCCTTCAATGACAAGTCGTGTGCAATGAAATTTCATACCATCAAGTCGCCCCTCATCATTCGTTTGACCACACGGTTATCTCCACCTCAGGTCCGGATGTGTCCCCCTCATACGGGCCCCTTTCAAGTCTGCCATGCATTTCTGCCTCTCAAATTGTCATTACTGATTTATGTCTTATTTCCTTTTCTACTGCCCTTGTTCACAATGTGAGAGAGCCTCTTTGATGGCACATCATTGCCCAAGGTCTGTGTCATGGAAGACTCATGCTAGGAGGGATAAAATCCTAGCTGTGATCTACTCCATGCTAGGCTGCCTATAACAAAGACATAGTTAGCCTGAGAGCCTACCAAACTTCAGTCACCCATTCCCAAGATTTGATTGATCTGGATGTCTGGTCACACAGACTGTCGTCTAGCATCTAAACCCTGAGTTTTGCTTATATATTTTTTTCATTCTTAGAACCTGCGAAAACACATTGCAGGTATCCTACGCCAAGATCCTCTTGTGATGATGATGTGACCCAAACACTACCTTTTCCCTCCTGGGTCAATTTATGGGTTATTTATCATCTATGTAATTCTCCCTGCCCTGCGCCTCTCTTCTCAAAAATAAATCATTAACACTTGGAAAAATTGTCCATTTTGTCTGCCTGAAGAAGCATTAGTTGAGACTGGGTTTTCTTTTCCCCTGTGTGATACACTTTCTTCTTAGGCTGAGATGGAGCAACGACTTTGCCCTACACTTTCTTGCCACCTCACAGCTCTCCGTGTCTTAGTCTGCTCTGCTCACTTCTTTATGTCTTTAAATACTGGCCGGTTGGAGAATCTATCCCATCTTCACTTCTTTAGCTTTATCTCCAAGCACATGAATCAGCTAGTCTGCTCGGCTCCTGCTCACTTCTAGATCTGTCACCACCTAGTTTCTATTAGGATGTCTAGCCATCTTAGGAGCAACATGGATGTAAGAGAAGCCTCACTTCCTCTCCACTCCTGTTTTCCCTTCCCCATAATTCTTTCCTATATGTCCAACCAGGCACCCAAGACTTCATCCTAGTCTTTCCCTTCATCATACGCAGACCTGAATCCACGCGTAAGTACTGTTGGACTGCGTTTCTAATATACAACCTGAACTCAGGATCTAGAGAGCTGCCTTGCCCACTCTTACAATGTGAGGACCCAGAAGTCGCCACCTATAAGTCAGATGGCAAATTCTCACCCAGTGCAGAGGAGATTTGGAAGTGAAGAATATCATGGCAGTTCCGTGTGAAAGTCAAGTAAGAATGAAAAGCAATAGGCTGAAGAATTAGTGCAGTAGCTTTCTATCAGCTCCCTGTGTTTTCATACAAATATAAAATATCCTTATCTTAGAGGGTAAGCAATTAAGAGGGCAAAGAGATCACTGTTTGCCAGACTGTGATCTGCGCTAAAGCACTTCACAGACAGGTCCCGAAGACTCTGGTAGATGAAATCCCAGGAAAGAAGGCAGTTGAAGAGAATTTAATGGATAAGGATTAAAAAAACTGTGCTCAAAGGTAGGACAAAATAACTGAACAAAAATAATATTGAACATGTATGATCTGAAAACTGCCTAAAATGTTCACAGAATTCCAACAACTAAAATGTGAAAGAATGATTTGGTAAACTCTCAGAGGTGTTGTTTACTCAGAGCAAGTGAAGTGTGGGTCTGTAAATTCAAATAGTTTTCTCCTTTCTCTTTTCCTAGACCTGTACACCATGACTCAGCAAACCAAACCCTAAGAAGCACTGATGAAAATCTTCTAAATTGGTAGGGCTTGATGGGTTTAAGGTCTGAACCAGTTATCTCGAAAGTGCAGGAAGGAAGTAATAGAGTCAGAAGCGGCAGAGATAAAGAGGATAGAGGGGAACAAGGAAGGACTGGAAGTCTAGAACTTTCTGAGGTCATACTTTGGGCAATCAGTTCTTCCGTGGAAGACAATGCACTGTGGCTTGAGAAGGAAGATGGTTGCTACAAACATGCACTTTGCTTGGACAGTGAATCACTACCAGGCCCAGGGGCGAGAATTGATTGACTTAGATTATGTGTAGTATATGAGCGCTGGTTTAATAAGTTTGGTTATTTGCTTTTCCATTTTGCCCTATAGGATGGATTTCAAGAGACAGAAAATCTGACAGGGCAATCAAGTCTTAGAGAGCCTTGGAGACAACATGAAGGTTTAATTAAGGGGAGCCTGAATGGAAAAAGCCCAGGGAAGCTGGCAGACGGATTTGGAGCCCTCAGAGATGGTGACAGACAGCACCAGTGTGTGGGCTGCCCTAGGACCTGAGAAAAGAAAGAAGAGGCCTTTGGGGTTCACTTTCCCCCAGCTCTGTATTCCTGCTTAGATGTGGGCATGCCTGGATTTGCCAGTTACCAGAATGAAGAAGGTGGGGAGAGGAGGAAGAGAATTCAAGCCCCAGCAAATGCAAACAGACTAGTCATCTCAAACATCTTTCAGTGCCCAACCATGGGTGACTTCCATGGTTACTTAGTTAAAAGCGGAAATTTTGGTTCAGTCCTTTGAATATCCAACCAACTATTTCTTGAGTGTCTTCCCTGGGCCTGTTACCACGCAGGGCATAGAAACATGGCCTAGATTAGAATGTATGGCCAGTGGGTTAGGTTCTTTAAAAAAGCCAAGTAGAAGACCAAACCAAAACAACACTGCTAGCTCCTCAGGCCTTGTATGGCTTTTGAACTTTTATAATGAATTACCCACATCTTGGTAACCACTCACCTGCTCTCTTTCCTTCTTCCTCCCCGTGAAGTTGACTACTAATTGTTCACAGCAGGATTATTACTAATTCATTTTTTAACATTTAGAGTTAGTATATGAGGTATACAGGTAAAAATTAATAAAATATTAAATACACTCAACTAGAGTATTAATAATTAAAACTAAGTGCTATAAGAGGGTGGGTGATTTTCCTTTTGATTTCATATGTACCTTTAAAAACCATATGTAGGCAACTTATCTTACATTATACATGTGGCCACAATAAAAGTAACTAAGAAACAAAAATAACCCCAGAAATACCACATGGAAAGAACAAGTGTATTTTAATTATGAGGTAAGATTATTTTAAGGATTATAAACATAACATTACTTTTCAGAGAAAACTGTTCTAGCATGGAAAAGCAATGAGGATGTACAAATAAGTATTTGGCTCCAAAATAAAAGTGCTTTCTCAAAACCTGGAGATGGGAAGAGCAGATCTAGCTTCCAGTTAGGAGAATGAGACGTAGCTAGAAGCCACCTGTACCTCCATCCATCGTCCAGTTTTTGAAAGAAGGAAAAGAGTTCATGGAAACCCAGTTTCCAGGAACTGCTTGGCTCCATATTTTTTTTTCTATAGTGCCTTGTTTGTAGAGATGATTGACAGTTGCCTTGGAACTCCTATCTTCCTTCCTCCACCTCCTAAGTGTTGAGATTATCAGCGTGTGTAATTGCACCTGGTTTTACATTTTTCATTTCAACTCTCGAATTTAAGGCAATATTAAACAGGGTATGCATCAGAAGACCAAATTCTAGACTTCCAAATGAGTACGCTACTGCTCTCAATTCATGTGACATGTCTTTGGAAATGCGAGATGTCTAAAATCTACTGGATATTTCCATGGCACTCATGCAATGCACTCTGTTCTTCTTGGGGTGCCTTGGGGAGATGAGGAAAGTGGGCTTAGAGGGGAAGGCAAACCGGTGTCATGATAGTCAACCGGGGACTTCAGGCATCTTGTTCCTCTTAGTTGGCCACTGCTGCTGTGGTGGGGCTCAAGGAGTCTCTGCTCCATCTGAGGTCCCAGAAGGAAATTCCAGAGGTTGTTGTCCCAAAGATCATGACTGACTTTTCCTGTTCACTTATTGGCTGTACAATAATCACCACTTTCTCTTTTGAACCTCCATCGACTGGACCCTGAGTAATGATGAATGTTTCCTTCGACAGAGTCCTGACTTCTTTCTATTGGAGACCATCCCTCTGTTCAGCTGCTAGAATTGTGGCACCAACTGCTGTGACAACACTATAATTGACAGCTTTGAAAGACACAGATAAATGTTCACACAGGGATAGTTCTCTACCATAGAGTTTAATACAAAGAATAGTACTGAGAAGTACTTTATCAGAAGCTTTGCTTTTAATACCTGAATATTTCATTTTTATTTTGCTAAACCTATTTTTCCTTTTTTACGTTTCTTTGAGATTTTCATACATGAGTATTGCATTTACATTATTTCTATCCACTCTCTCCCTCTAACTTTCCTCAAGCTACTGTCTCTCAAATTCACGACTGTTCTTCTCTAATTATTGGTAGACATGTACACACACTATACACATTAACACAACCTGCTAAATGCATTTACTGTCACTTATATTTGCAAGATATCCATTTGATAGAGTATTGATTCCCAGAATATAGAGAACCACTAAAAAAAAAAAAAAAAAAGCCCAAAGAGTCAAGAAAAAATGACCCAACTGAAAAACAGGCTACCAATTTGTCCCAGTTTGCTTCCCATTGCTGTGATAAACACCATGACCAAAGCAAACTGGAGGAAAGGGTTTATTCCAGCTTATGGCTTCCAATCCATAACTAAGAGAAGTCAGGGCAGGAACTCAAGGCAGGGACTAAAGTGGAGACCATGGAGAAGTGGTGCTCATTTGCCTGCTCCCTAGGGCTGGCTCAGCTTGCTTTTTTTTTTTTTTAATAGACCACCCACAGTGGGCGGAGCCTTCCCACATCAATCATTAATGAAGAAAATGCTCCCAGAGTCTCCTGCAGGCCAGTCTGACTGAGGCAATCCCTCAACTGATACTCCCTCTTTTCATGTAGGTCTAGGTTTGTATCAAGTTGAGCTGTACAAGTCCTCCACAGAGAGCCCTCAAAACATGAAATGAAAATGGCTAAAACACATCTTTAAAAGTGGTCAGCATGCTGGCCTGGAGGGACGGCTTAGCCGTTAAAGGCTAGGCTCACACCCAAAATTTAAAAAGTAGTAGGCATCCTTAGCAACTAGGGAGATGAAAACTTAAGTTACTTTGAGATTTCATCTTATTCCAGTCAGAATGGTTGAGATCAGGAAAACCAATGACAACGGTTGCTAGCGAGAATGTGGGAGAAGGGAAACACACGGTCACTGTTGGTTGGATTGCACACGGATGCAGCCACCCTGCAAGCCAGTGGGGAGAACTCGTGGCCCAGCTAGTCCCAGAATCCTCCATCTACACTGTAATCAAGGAATTTACACAAGGAAATGGACTATTAACATTAAAAATCTTGTTCAGTTATAATTACATTACTTATTTTAGGGAGCTAAAATAAGAGTTGAGGACAAAACACTTAATGATGTTATTTGCTTTATATATTATGTATGTTGAACAGAATTAGAAAAGTTCATTATATCTTAAACACCCTGGTTATTTTCATCTATGATTGATTAAAACATTCTATAATTTATAATAAAGTGTTCTAAACCTCAGGAATAGCAGATAAAATTATTTGTACTTTAAGACAGCTTAACTGAGAAGATTTACAGTTTTTACTTGATTAAAGAGATTAATCTCAATATTAAAATATTAAATATAGTCAAATAAATTTATCTTAATTGGGACACTGTTCTGTATTTTGGTAGATCTATTAGGAAATAGAAAAATCAAATATTTTAAATTGTATTCAATAATTTACACCCAATATTATTGATAAAATGTTTAGTTAATACTCTACTCTAAATGAATTTGATTATTTTATAGGATAAACTGCACTAGTCAGTGTCAGATCCCAGATGACAATGGCACAATGAACTTCTGTTAGGTTGACTTTAAGATTTTATCCATAATTCTTCAGTCAATATCTAATTAAAAGTGCATTGGGAGATTGAAATTCTATAATGGAAAAGAATATTTAAGACATTGATGATTTTTCTGTCGAGATTCACTGCAAACCATTTAGCAACATTCATAAAACTAACAGCAAGAGCTCCCAAAAGTATCTTTTACAGGACATTTTATTAAATAAAGCCACTTCCTTGGCATTTAAGTTGCACCAGCACCAGATTGTTAGACTAGAAAAGAAGGTCACCGTCGTTTGATTTCAAATCATTCAATATGTGTTACGATAGAAGGGCATGGCCCAGATGGTCCACTTTGATGAAAATCATTCAAACACAGTCTTTTTTGTGAAACTTAAAGGCCAGGGCTCTACAGCACGAGATAGACAGTAATTTTTCCACTACAGGAGTTCTGTTTCTCTAGAAATAAATTCGAGCTTCACAGAGTAAAATGAAGAACCTGTAGGTTTTGGCCACCAGGTACGCTAAATACCTCAATGTGATGAGAAGCGAGGCGGTTTCACAGCACCACAGAGAGATACCGATGCTTGCCCGCTGTTCCCAGCTGGGCCTGAGATGCATCGTTCTTTCTCTTCCAGGGTCCTCAGGGTCTGGTGTTGTCTGCCTAGCTCAGGTCAGCTGCCCCTCCCCACACCACCCATTTTACAGCGCTGCGGATTTGTGGGCGGTAATAAAAGGTGCCATTTGTGAAATACCTGCTACCTCTTTAATCCCCACCAAAGCTCCATGTGACAGACAGTATCGTGCTTGTTTTATCCATGGCAGACTTTTGAGGCTTAGACAGGGGACCTGACTTTCAAAGTGACAAGCTAGAAGTAACAGACACTCGATCCTAAGACTCCCCAGCTTCAGAATCTTGATGCTAACGCACGGAACAGACGGAACAGACGTCTGTGTAATTAAGGCCATTCTAATCTCTGTTTGGTGAGGTCTTCATTATGTCCCAAATCGCTTTCATTGTGATTTGCCTTGAGGAAACGAATATTTGACTGAACCTTCAAGTCAAAGGATCTTTCCCTAACGCTGAGGTCATTCAATATACACCTGAAATGCAGAGGCAAGGGGCATCACCAGGAGTCTAGAAATTTGCTAGGGTAGGGGATTCCTGCAGCTCAGGAAAAGTCAATGAGCGGGCTCTTTGGGAAGGCGGAGGACAGAGTGGCCTCTCTGCGCCAAACCTTCTTCCCCTCCTCTCTTTCTCACCCTCCTCACAAGCTTACCTTGTCCAGGAAAAGAGTATTCTGAGAAAAATTTGACTTAAGGCCAACTCACAACAGGGTTAGCGTTGCGCTGATGCACGTACCATTCCTGGCTATGGATTGATTCCACAAAGGGCCCTGCTCTCAACTTCCCGCCCACCTCCAAGTTCACCTGCAAAAATCACGCCGGGCAGAGGAGACTCCTGTGATCTCGCTGCGCGGAGCCTGAGGTAGCGAGCGTCCCTGGCTGTAGTGGGGAGGCGGAGCTGCCTGCGGGTGTCCCGGCGTCCTTGTCACTCACCTGCTCCCGGGCTGAAGCCAGTGGGGCGGAGGGCGCACGGCTGGCCCCACGGGGCTGCTCCCGGCACAGTTGGCCTGCCCCAGCCGCAGTTAATTATTACTAGGATGCCCATCGCAAGGGGGTGTGAGCAACCTGAGCCACGCCCAACGCCTCAGTGCTTGTTGGGAGCGTTTACTCCCGCTTCCAAGGCGCCCGCGGGTACACCGCTCTCGGTCAACCGTACTGCTGACGTTGGGGACATTTGTCAGTAGCGTCAGGTCGCATGATTTTCGGCAGCCACCTGTGCTGCAGATAAGCGACAGCAGCTAGGACTACTCTGCGTTTTGGTTTTTGAAGCGTTAATTCGCCCTTCAGTTTGAGATTTCTTCATTTTCTTTTCCTTGGTCTTGGCTTCCCCCATTCCTTGCCAGCACCGTTGCACCCAAGGCATTTTCTTTTTCTCACACCCTTAGGCTGTGCTGGACCCTCCCAGGCAGCTTGCAACACCAGTGTATGTGTATGAGTCTTGAGACCGCCTAATTGTATTATTATTATATTATTAAGCCCCACAGAAGCTTCTGTTAGCCAGGATTTCATCTACTGAATTGGGTGTGGCGAGTTTACTTTTTCTCAGTACCTTCAGTGTCAAAAGGAACCCAAAAGACTAGCAGATGATAGACGTTGTGTAAATGGTATTTTTATTCACATACATGTACACACACTTAACAGAAGGTAATATTTGTACTTTTCTGTTTGTATGTAAGAAAATGATTGGAAATTTTGAAAAAAGAAAAGATCGTCTTTCAAGTGTTAAGTTTTTGAGCTTACATAAAGGGACCTAATCATTTTTCAAGAGAGCATTGAGAAGAAGTTGCCATGTGGTGTCCTCTGCCGGAGTGCTGAATGACCTGAACGACCGACGGAAACACCAGACACACAGTGCTTGTGTGACTGTCTCTATGGTGTCTTCTCAAGCAGAAAGGGTCAGACAGCGGAGATAGCCTTTGGCGAATGAAAAAGACCAGGGTCTTTGAGATTTATCGGGCTTTGGTCGAAAGGTGTACTGGACCCAGCCCAAGTGTAAGACCTGGTTAGGCCGGGCCCCATATTACTTGTGCTGGAGTGTGGTTACTAGTGTGGACTGACCTTTGGATGATAAGGAACAGGACCTGCAGTGTTTACAACTCCTGCTTCTAGAATGTCTCCTCAGATCCTGGCCCCGCCCAATCACCTGTGCTCAAAGGGAGCTCCTGTTTATTTCCAGTGTCTGGGTACCATTGTGTTTCTGCCTTTATCTGCAGCCTTCCAGCTGGCCCTCTTTGTCCTCTGAGTCCTTTATCCTTGTGTAGATGTATAGTTTTTCTTCGTAATGTAAAACCGTATAACATGTACAGTGTGAAAATTTGGGAAAACACAGAAATGAGAAGGAAAACTATTCACAAATTTATCTCTGAAATAAAACTATTGTAAGCAATGGACTGAATGTCTTGCCTAACATGTTTGCTCTATGAAAAGTGGCTGCAGAATTTGCTGCTTTATGACCTCGTTTTATCCCATAAAAGATATTGTGAACAACTTACCATATGTCAAGTCGGCCTATTCTTTTTTTTCTTACAGTGTACTGTAATATACCATATGCATGGACCATTATCTATTTAACCAGTTCCTTACTATGGAAAAGTTTAACTACTAGCAACAATAAGGTGGATGTTTTTGTATAATTGCACCTAACTGTGATTCCAACCTCCAGAGCGAAGTGGCAAGATAAAAAGGAGAATGTCCTTTAAACTATTTTAAAATTTATTTTACTTTTATTTTCTGTGTATGTGTGTTTTTTCTGCGTGTGTGTGTGTGTGTGTGTGCACTATCTGCCTTCAGTGCCTGCTGAGGCTAGAAGAGGGCATTGGATCCCCTAAAACTGGAGTTGCATACAATAGTTAATCACCATGTGGGTGCTGGGAACAGAACCTGGGTTCTCTGCGAGAGCAAGCAAGTGCTCTTAACTGCTGAGCCATTTCTCTAGACCCTAAGAATTTCAACTCAAAGAATAATTTGTCATTTTTATAACCACAGAGCAATATACTATTGAGTTATTACACTTCCTTCAATCATTTATCAGTTTGAAAGTTTAAAAATTCATATTTTATTTTAAGACAGGGGCTCACAGGGTAGCCTGTGCCGGGCTCCAACTCTTTGCTTCATTCCCTGAGTGCTGGGATTACAGGCATATGCCACGATCCTCAGCTGATACACATCGTAAACATGTGCAGAATTAGATACTAGTAAAGTTGACGTCTTTCTTTACTACATTTACCTTGTATTTTTCACTTAAAAACTTTACTCTCTGCTCATCTTCTTCTTCATGACTCGCAGTGTGTCTTTACATATAAAGCTTATCAAGTCTTTGCAGACGCTGTAGCTTTGCTCCCCAGGAGATTTGTTTGCATCTTAGTCTTGTTTATGGCACTTCGGACATGTCAAAGTTTAAGTAGTTGTATCTATTAACTTTCTTTGTTATTTTGAAATTGGGTTTAATAAAAGCTTTTATGTCCATATATGTATCTATTTTCTTTCAGGTTTTCCTCGGATATTATTTATTCATTAAGTTCTACCCATCTATATTTCTTACATTAAAAACCATGAATTTAAAATCCTAACTTCATTTTTCTAAGCTTCACAACTATTAAATAAGTCATATTTATAAATAATAGAAAGCTTCACAACTATTAACTATAAGTTTCACAACTATTAAATAGGCCATATTTATCAAATAATATAAAGCATTGATTCCATACGAAGGTGACGATCCTGTCTATATCTCTACTTCATCCCCTAAGTCTAGTAAGGGGCTAGGCGAGCCCAGTATCGGTCAGCCCTTGGTTCCTTTCTTTTCCTCATCCGTCCTGAAGTCTTATCTCACTGCTCTCCCGCTACAACAGGCCAGCATAGTCCTGGGTGGGATACTACAATGATCTCCTGATTGGTTTCTCTGCCCTTGCTCTGTCCTACTAATGAGTGAGCTGCCCATTTTCCACCTCAGCATTCATTACCTTTATAAAGTGTTCAGATCCCATCATAATGACTTCCTTTGCTAGGAGCCTTTCTAGTGGCTGCCCCATACATGTGGGATGAAATCTAAATTTGAGCTCCTTACTAAGACATAAAAGACCACTCTCCGCCCAGCGTGGTGGTGCACGCCTTTAATCCCAGCACTTGGGAGACAGACGCAATTGGATCTCTGTGAGTTCAAGGCCAGCCTGGTCTACAAAGTGAGTTCCAGGACAGCCAGGACTGTTATACAGGAAACCCTGACTTGAAAAACAAACAAACAAACAAACAAACAAACAAACAAACAGACCTCGATTGTCCTTTTCTGGCTGCAGATTTTCTGCTCTGTATGCTTGTTATCCAGCGTTAGTTTTGCTCCTGGAACAGACCAAACTTGTTCCTGCTTCACAGCCTTTGCACTTGGTCCTGAGTCTGCCAAGAATTCTCTGCTCTGGTCACAGCGTCTTCTCATTATCTGACATTTCCCCTCAAACACTAGCTCCTTTAGAGGCCTTTCTGATGACAGCATTTT
>JAQHUG010000054.1:6585277-6595338 GCA_028555095.1 Dicrostonyx torquatus | reverse complement strand
AGGGGAGGAGAGCTGCTCCTGCCCCTCACCAGCTGCAGCGCTGGGGAGAACAGGCTCTGTACCTCGGGCGCGGGGGTGGGGGGGGGTGGGGGAGCGCACAACAGAGCCAACCCTGCTGGCTGAGCTGAGTGAGGGTGAGCCAACCCTCAAGTTGTGAGCCACAACAGAGCCAACCCTGCTGGCTGAGCTGAGTGAGGGTGAGCCAACCCTCAAGTTGTGAGCCTGGGAGAGCTTACCCGACTACTTACCTGTTGCAGCGCTGGGGAGAGCAGGCTCTGTACCTCGGGCGCGGGGATGGGGGGGGTGGGGGAGCGCACAACAGAGCCAACCCTGCTGGCTGAGCTGAGTGAGGGTGAGCCAACCCTCAAGTTGTGAGCCTGGGAGAGCTTACCCGACTACTTACCTGTTTTGTAACAGTGGAGATGGGGTAGAGTTGGCCCTCTTACTCCTTGCCCCTCACCGTCTGTGACAGACAAGGGAGCAGACCCTCCCGCTTACCAGCCACAGAACTCAGGAAAGTGGGGCCCTGGGCAGCAATGCAGAGAGGATCCCATGACCCTGAATTTCCCAACTCAGTCCATTCTCAGGCTGTTAACAACACAAACTCTACATTCTGTCGCTCTTGACTGCTGAGTGGTGTTTTACAGGTGGAGATCATCAAGTTGGAATTTATAGCTCTTACTGTTGAGCAAGGGGAAGGTGCAGTGGGGAGCCCAAGACACCATAAGACGGGAAAACCCATGCCATACACACTCGCAGTAAATCTCCAAACTTCCTGGAATGGGTGGCTTCTGTGCTTGTCCCTCCCCGTTTGTTCCCTTCTGGGATCCATTATATTCTCACTGTCCTAACGCACAATTTTCTTTAAGGGCCCTTCATTTAGAAAATTAAATTATCAACATTGTGCCCTGGAAGAGTTTGAATGGACAACTCGTAAGGCCTCAGAATTTTGCCTCCGAGCAGAAAGGCAGCTTGTCAAAGCAATCGAGAGAGTGTTTAAATGACTGTTTACTGGCCTCTGGATTTCCCAAGAGGGGCTTCTTGCTAAAGATCCTGTTGGGTTTGTGAAAGAGAGGTCTACCTTTACGGTGACTGCCTGCCCAGTAAACTTCAAAGGAACTTAGGGTCCTGAATTTCAAGTTCTCCTGGTTAGCTGGCCTGGGGCCCTGCACACAGGACTGCTTCTCAAATGTAAAAAGCGTCAGTGTTCCAATGATGTCCTAGAACACAGACAGCTGGGCCTCAAGACTAGAGTTGCTGACACAGAAAGCCCACAGTGAAACTGAGCGCTTGTGTTGCTAATGCCTGCCCAGGTGACGTCACTGATCAAGGATTAGAGTTTGGAATGGGGACTGATCCCAGAGGACATGGGTTTGATTCCCAGCGGCAGCATGGTGGTCACAGCCATCTGGAACTCTGTCATGCACATACACATTTACATGTAACTAAAAAAATGAATCAATTAAAACATTTGAAAGTGCGGTTCCCATCATCGCAGCCCAGGGATTCTGTTTGTTAAGTCCTGATCATTTAGGAAACACGCAGTTAGTTTGCTGCGGGTAACCAGGTATCCTGGTGTTTGACATTAGGAACATTTAATGAGTGTGCTTGTTCAGCCAGCTGCAAGCGTATGTGTAATGGAATCGCACCTCATCCTTTCAGACACTTTCCTGAGTGACTATACAATGTGCAAGGTGCATTCTAGGCTTTGAGGAGACCAGATGGACTGACCACTGTGACCTTTCAACTTTGACATGTGTCTTTCTGGAAAGGAGCCCGGATCTTCCTGAGTTAGGCTTTATCTTGCTTCAATTTAAGTACATGTCATTTCATGTGCTGGCATTTCTTTTTTTGATGTGCCACAGTATTTATGGATTATTTAATTGATATTTGTAATTTAACATCAATTAAAAATAGAATAGTAAATAAGAATTATATTCCTAAGGAAATTCAAGCATGTACCATATAAGTTCATATCATATCATACAAACTAGCAGAGTACAATTCATGAGTACAGTACCGGAAAACCCACACAGTATACTATATACTAGTATTTTCATGGCAATGGCAGTCAGCCACATTTGAGGACTTAGACTGTGGTGCCCTCTAGTGGCAAACTTGATTCCTTTTTTTTCTTTTTTTTGGGGGGGGATATTTCTTTTTTTGTTTTTGCTTCCCAACCAAAGTTTTCCCTCCCCTCTTCCCAAATTCATCCCTCCACTTCCCTTCTACGTCCCATCCACTCCTCCTCCACTGTGTCTCTTCAGATACAGCTATGCCTCCCATAGATATTATCCAGCCAAGAAATGTCAGGTTGCCGTGAGACTAGGCACCTCCTCCTCCATGAAGGCTGGGTTAGGCAGTCCAGTAGGAGAAATGTGTCCCCCAAACAGGCAACACAGTCAGAGACAGCCCCTGCTCCCACTGTTAGGAATCCCACAAGAAGAGCCCGTTACTCAACTGTAACAAATATGCAGAGGGCCTAGGCCAGTTCCATGCAGGCTCCCTGGTGGTCGGTTCAGTCTCTGTGAGCTCCTATGAACCCACATTAGTTGGTTCTGTGGGTTTTCTTGTAATGTCCTTGACCTCTCTGGCTCCTACAATCCTTCCTCCCTCCTCTTCCGCAGGATTCTCTGGGCTCTGCCTTTTGTTTAGTTGTGAGTCTCTCTCTCTGCATCTGTTCTCCTCAGTCGCTGGGTGAAGCCTCTCTGATGGCAGTTGGGCGAGGCACCAATCTATGAGTACAGTGGAATGCTTTTTATTGTTTGGCCAGGGGTCTTTGGCTGTATCCTGGGTCTCTAGGGTATCCAGCCTCTGGGTCTGGGCCCTCAGTGGGGAGTTCCCTCTCAGAGTAAGGGTCTCCAGCTGGGCCAGTCATTAGCTGGTCACTCCTACAATTTCTGCATCACTTTTACCCCATCCCATCCTGTAGGCAGCACAAATTGTAGCCTGAAGGCTTTGCTACTGCCTTCGTGTCCAAATCCTCGCACTGGAAGATTTGCCTGGTTATAGGATATGGCTGGTTAGGGTCCACATCCCCCGTTACTAGGAGTCTTAGCTAGGGTCATCCTCAGAGAGTCCTGGGAGTTCCCATTGCTCTATATTTCTAGCTCATTCCAGAGATGCCCCAGAAACCAGGTGTCTCTCCCAGTACTCCCCCCCCCCCCCCGATCCCTCCTGTTCCCACCCCCATCTCCCCTTCCAGGTCTTCCCCGCCCTGTCCACTGGCGATATCCATTCTTTCCCGCCTTCACAGTGGGATTCATGCATCCCCACTTGAGCCCTTCTTGTTGGTTTCTCTTCTCAGCACCTCGTGGAATCTCCTCCTTTTCTTTTGCAGGCTACATTGGTATTTTCTTTGACTACCTGAGAACTGCCCCCTATTGGAAGAGAGAGGAAGTTGGTCCAGCTGACAGTCCCAGAGCGCAGCTGAGGTCCTGGGGTAAGAGACTCCACGAGGTTGTGATGACACAATTAGAACTGCTGTACTGCTGTTCACCCTGCTGCCCGTGAGAGGCTTGTATAATAACAACGGTAAAGCATTGCAGAAAGAGAGCGAAGGCTCCAGAAGGTGAAAAGGTCTCCTATGTTTGTGGGCTTGTAGGATTAGTATTGTGAAAATGGTCACCCCCATCAAAAGCCATCCACAGGGTCAATGCAATCCCAATCAACATTCCAACACAATCTTCACAGAAACTAAAAAAAAAAAAAGCCAATCAAAAGTCAACCTCCAACTTCATATGAAAACCCTAAAATTCAGAATATCTAACACAATCATGGATAGTAAGAACTGCTGGAGAGCTCAACATAAAAGCAGACATATTTGTCCACGGAATTGAATCCCAGAAGTAATTCCACTCACCCATGGGCACCTGGTTTTTGATAAAGAAGCCAACAGTACATACTGGGTACCAGATGGGATCTTCAACAGGTGGTACTTTTCAAACCGAATGGTGCCCGTAGAAGAATGAAAATAGATCCAGATCCATATCTACAAAAAACTCAACTCCAAGTGGATCAAAGACCTCAGTGTAAGAGCAGACACCTTGAATCTGCTTTATAGAAGGAAGTAGGAAATAGGTTGAGCTCATGAACGCAGGAATGAACTTTCTCAACAAGACACTGGCAGTACAAAGAGCAACAGTTAATTAATAGGACCACACGAGGCTGAAAATTTTCTACATCACAAAGGACAGCATCCCTCAAACAAAACAGCAGCCTACAGAACAGGAACAGCTCTGGATGTCTGGTAGAGGGTTAGAACTAGGATATATAAAGAACTAACAAAAACTCTAAACATCAAGAAAACAAATGACCCCCATTAAAAATGGGGTACAGAGCTAAGCAGAGAGTTCTTGAAAGGAGAAACACAAATGTCCAAGAAATGTTTAGCATCCTTAGTGATCAGGGAAATACAAACTAAAACTACTTTGAGATTTATATCAGTCAGGTTGGCCAAGGTCAGTCAAGCAAATGACCGCTTATGCAGGTGAGGATGTGGAAAAGGGGAACCCTCTCCACTACCGGTAGGAGTGCAAACTGGTACAGCCACTGTGAGTGCAAACTGGTACAGCCACTGTGAGAGAACCAGTGTGGCTGTTTCTCAGAGAGCTCTCACTGTACCCTTCCATCTTGTGACAAATAAGGGAGGAGCAGTGATCTGCTTGATCCCTCAGCGTGTGTGCAGGAGACTGGGCTATCAGTTGCAGGGTGGAAGGAACAATATGGAAGAGTAAAATAGTACAAAGCAACCTAGGACATGGAGAGATTGGTAGAAACAGAAAACTCAGTGTTCTCTGAGGTGGTAACATCTCACCACCATTGCTCCTTATGTTCAGAGGCACCATTACTATTTTAAGAGCTTGGGATGAGTCAGCCAGAGGTCCAAGGTCATACTCAGGTAAGCAGCAAGTTCGATTTGAACCAATCAACCTTGGAAGAATTTATGAAGGGTTGGAGGAGCCTTTTTCGTTGTGCCTTCACCCAGAGAACTCATACAATGATCTGCCATTTCTTCTTCCCCAAATAAGCTCCCTCCATCAACCTCTTCTCTTCCTTACTGCCTTCCTTTCAGTCTTCATGGGATGGCTGTTCTGAACAGTCCTGATAAGTAGTCACCCAGACGCAAAGACAACAGTGTAGCTTATCAAGATACCTCGCTATGTCATATATCTCTCCTTCTTTGGTTCCTATTTCTTGTGCTCCTTTGTCCGAGAAAATGTAGAAAGCAGACATCATTAGAGGTACAGTTATCCTCATTTCTGCTTTCCTAAAGACATGTGTATTGAAGAGTCAGGCAGGAGGAGAGACAAAGAGAGTGGAGCTTTGGGACATGCTAAGAGATGAGAGGGGTATCTCTCTCCACTGGAACAGCACAGTCAATGAACCCAGGGGAGCATCTCCTTCCCTGACAGCCCTGAGGTGCACCGCAGCAGTTAGGCACAAAGAACTTCTAGACATGGAATGTCCAGGCTTAGCAAGACACCCAAGGTATAGGGACCAAAATGGTTGGGGCCTCATGACAACCGGGGGAAAGGAAGAGGGAGAGAAGAGGATGGTAGACAAGAGCTTGCTCATGGGAAAGAGAAAGAACATATCATTTCAGGGGTTCTCCAGCTACAGATGCCCAGAAGAGGCTTGTCCAAATGTTCAATCAGTTAGAATATCCCCCAATGGTTCCTTCAGCCTCTACACAGGGCCACTGTTGACACTGAAGAGGAATCTAGCAATGACTATGCAACCTCATACTTACATAGGAACAATACAGAAGAAACTACACACCTAGCCACCCATCTGTGACCTTTTCAGGGGCTTCGGACATAGTAGTGATGGCTTTATGCATCCAAGGGGCTTCCAAACTTGGAGGATTTCAGATTCCAATGTGCTGAGTTCTCTTCTTGTGAAAAGGGAAATGCAAACTTGTTTACGCGCTCTGTCAAAAGTGCTCCTGGCAGCTTTATTCACAACAAATGCCCAGATGGAAACAACTCAAACGCACAGACATTTCTAAGAGCTGAGTAAGCTGTGGTGTCTGACGATATAACAGAACATTGCTGAGCACAAGACTACTCATTCAGGCATCAGCGTGAATGAGTTTCAGAATGTCATTCTGCACTTGAGAAACCAGTAAGGAACGGATTGATGACGCATGATTTTAATCATAAAGGATTCTTGTAATCATCCAACCGTAGAGCTGGGATGGAGAAAACAGCCCGCTAGAGACTGAGAACGGTGTGAGGGATGGACTGCTCAGAGCATGAGAGAACTTTGGTGACATGACACTTTCTGTATTTTTAGGGACTATATAGCAGGGACTATTTGTTAAAAATCATCAAACAGTACAATTTTTGATGATTTTGCCATATGAAATTAGCGTTCAGCTTCACTGCCTTTTATATAAGGAGTCAGGAAAATAGGAACACTGAGTAGACACAGTGTGACCGAAATCCCATGGTTTTGTATAAGAAGCAATATGTTTTAAAAATACATATACAAGATTATTTCATCTTGTAACTTATTACATGGTTTTGTTACTTTGTTAAATGTGTCACTCTCTTTCTGTGGTTCTTTGACATCTGTGTGGTTAAACATGACCCAGCTGACTGGCCTTGTTTGTGGGAAATGGCTAGATCCAGGTGGTCCCATGGGAAGTCGTCATGCTTTTCTTGGTTTGTGAACTGACCCACCTCCAAGCTGTTTCTCTGTTTCTAAATATAACTGGGACATGTGTACTTGACTGCTGCCACAAATAACGTTCTTGGGCAGCAAGTGGCAACAGTGTTAGTGGGGACAGTCAGCGGGTACACCTAAACCGTCCTCGCCAGCTACCTGTCTTGGCTCAAATAAGACCTGGAAGCACAGATAGGCAGGGAAAATCAATGCCAGCCTTACAGAGGACATAGGGATGGTGGCCCTTATATTTCATAGCTTGGCTCCTGAAGAACCAGATGCGACCGGTAAATGGTCATTCCACAAATTCAGCCAGGATCCAGTTCTGCCCTTGTTAACCACCATGCTTGACAGCAGGCGAGCCCACCTCGGTTACACTGTTTGGAGCCACCAGTTCGGCGACAGTGCTCATTTCTAGTTTCATCAAAGAAGAAATCTTCCTCAAGTGGAATGAGCAATTATACACATTCATGAGTTTTCCACAAGGCTCTTCTCTTTTCTGCTGTAATACAATCCAAACTCATCTCCACGACTGTCACATTGATCTTCCATGTCAGTGACCCCACTCTGTCACATGAGCAAGGATTGTCTGTCATGTTAGAGTTTCATTAGGACACACATGCTCCACAGGGTGGGATTTAAGTTCTATGAAGATGGAGGGCCTTGACCCAGCAGTGCCAACAAATCCCTTTCTACGTACCCTGTATCTTTTCTTCTCCTCCCTTTTCATCTGACGGGCTGGGTTACTTTGCCATGATAGCGACTTGTTCTTGCTGGCTAGGCAATGGGTGGCTGAAGGTTGATGCACTCTTGAAAGCCATTGCTTATAAATCAGTGGAGGCTAGAGAACACATTTCTAGTCGCGAAGAGTGCAGAGCTGGTAGGAGAGAAAGCACAATTGTCACATATGTCACTAGGGCCAGTTTTTAGCAGGTCCACTTCTCTTCAGACTTTGTCTGCTTAACTCATATACTCATCCAGATGTGTATTCTGCTTCACATGAAGGAAGGCCTAGGTTTCCAGCAACTATGTATCTGGTGATGGAACCACATTCTTGGTGTTATCTCTACGTGATAGTGGGTTTTTCTAATACTCTGTCATGTTGGTGACTCCTTAGCAGATCTCATGGTCATAAGCTGATTCCCTCATCCCCTGAGTGTCTTTACTGGGCATAGTGTTATTTGGGATCCTGTTCCAGAAGATCAAACTCAGATGATGCCTTCTGATGTCTCTTGGTACTTTCTTGCCTGGTTCGGATGATTGGAGAAGGGCAGAAATTGTGGCCTGGGAAGACCTTTAGAGCTTTAGGACAAGCTTCGGGCTCACAATACCAGAAGAGACTCTTAGAGAATAGCAGGCACCAGCTGAAGAGGAGGGAATACAAAGGCCAATGACAATACTAATTGTCATTCCATGAGCTGTGGAGGCAGTAGGTAGTTCATCTCATTTATCCATCTGTCCTAAGTTTCCTCTGATGGGAAAGAGTCCTAGGACCATGGAAGAGTCACTCCCTGTATGCATGTGAAGTGGACCCCAGCAGGGATGCAGGGGGACAGTGGGACAGTGGGACACTGGGAGCTGGACCCCATCAGGGATGCGGGTGGACAGTGGTACACTGAGAGCTGGACCCCAGCAGGGATGCAGGAGGACAGCGGGACACTTGGAGCTGGAACCCAGCAGGGATGCAGGAGGACAGTGGTACACTGGGAGCTGGACCCCAGCAGGGATGAGAATGGACAGTGGTACACTGGGAGCTGGACCCCAGCAGGGATGAGGGTGGACAGTGGTACACTGAGAGCTGGACCCCAGCAGGGATGCAGGGGGACAGTGGTACACTGAGAGCTGGACCCCAGCAGGGATGAGGATGGACAGTGGTACACTGGGAGTGGACCCCAGCAGGGATGCGGGTGGACAGTGGTACACTGGGAGCTGGACCCCAGCAGAGATGCAGGAGGAGAGTGGGACACTGGGAGCTGGACCCCAGCAGGGATGAGGATGGACAGTGGTACACTGGGAGCTGGACCCCAGCAGGGATGCAGGAGGACAGTGGGACACTGAGAGCTGGACTCCAGCAGGGATGCAGGAGGACAGTGGGACACTGGGGTTGGACCCCAGCAGGGATGCAGGAGGACAGTGGGACACTGGGAGCTGGACCCCAGCAGGGATGCAGGGGGACAGTGGTACACTCGGAGCTGGACCCCAGCAGGGATGCAGGAGGACAGTGGGACACTGAGAGCTGGACCCCAGCAGGGATGCAGGAGGACAGTGGTACACTGGGATCTGGACCCCAGCAGGGATGCAGGGGGACAGTGATACACTGAGAGCTGGAGCCCAGTATCCACCTCTGACCTCCAGCTTTCAGACTGGTCAGCCATTGCCTGAGCGATGGTTTATTTGGGCTGATGCTTGCCTTGTTCTGATATGGAAACACTCATGTAACTCAGACTGGCCTCTGGCTCCCCATTTTACTTGTGATGACCACGGATGACTTTGAATTGCCTCTACCTCTCACGTGCTGTGGTGAGGGTACTACACTCAGCTTCTGGGCCTGCTTTTGGAAAGGGTCATGCAGATTTGCTGTGGCTTATTTCAGAACACAGGCCACATGCTCCCACATAGGCCAGGATGTGAGCATTTCTAATTCAGTCTGTGACCCTGAAAACTGTCAGCAAATGTATAGGTTGTTTATTGAGACAGAGTCCCCTTACGAGGCCCTGGCTGGTCTTGAACTTATAGGAACCCTTTTAGCCTCTGCTCATACTGGGATCACAGCATCTCTCTCCCCACCATGCCTGAGTGATATTTGTAAACTTTTTAAAAAGGAGGAAAGAGTTGATTATTTTACTTTGAAAACTTCTGTTTAGAAACATCTAAAACTGTATACAAATTTGAATAAGGAAAAGGAGAAATTTTGTCAAATTTCCCATGGAAAGCTACTGTCAACGTGGTTAAAACCATTCCCTACCCACTCACTGATGTATTTCTAAATACATCGTTAGGCTTTGGGGCCTTTTCCTTTGCACAGTGAATAAATTAGCTTTGCATGTTTAGACACTTCAAGATGTGATTTTGAGAGAGATAGCTAGTTCTGGCATCTATGAACTGGCCCGGCCGCCCTGCCATGTCTTCGTGTACCTCTCTGAACCAGACAGTTCTGTGAAACCCTCTTATCAATCAGGACCACAATAAATCGTGATGAAGCGAGAACTCAGACATGTTTGAACCTACAGTGCACAAATGCGGTGCACAAAGACAAGTCCGCTTCCCTCCTGACTGAGCAGAGTGTTGCTCTCCCTCCTTCCACTCTGATAACTGGTTCCTGTTGTATATAGGGGAGAGAGGAGAGCGGTGCGGGTTGTAGGTTCCCAGCGCCTGGCTCCCAAGCCCCCAGC
>JAQHUG010000054.1:6563387-6582515 GCA_028555095.1 Dicrostonyx torquatus | reverse complement strand
CTCCCAGAACTTCCGTTCTGTCTACTCCGCCCACCTAAGGGTTGACCTAACTATAAGCCAGGCAGCTCTTTATTTAACCAATCAAAGCACAGAAATACAGGTGGACCCTCCCACAGGTTCCCCTAAACTTTCATCTTCCTCCTTATAGATAAGATTGAGGAGATCCATTAATACCACTACACCACCCTGGCACCATCCCCTTCGGAGTGATCCTGCTCCCTAAACTTCCCTTGAGTCCCTTTGTCCTCTTGTCCCCTTGTTCCCTGCTCTTACTGAACACCCTCCCCCATTCACCCCACCATGGTGTCCTCTCTTGCTCTTTCTGCAGTGACTTGTGTGCACATATATTCAGTCTCAGGTCTGATCCTTCCAGAGCGCCTAGACCAGTTGTCTACCATTGCTTCCAGCTAAAAACAGCTTAATTAACTGGAGAACAAAATCGTTTTTGCCTTATATAAACACCAAGGGAAAATTCTAGTTTGATTTTTCATAATCCATCCTTCCAGGTTAGTGTTACTAAATTAAACAATATCTTTTCTCAACTTCCAATATGCTTTAGACAGTAAGCAGGAGGACACAAATTTCCATAAGTACTTGATAACCTTTCCATTTCCTAAATACATTGTAATACATAACCATATGCATATTTAAATATGTAAATCAAATTAGTTATCATGTTAGCTGATATTATGATAGAACTGTTTATGAAAGATATGATAATCCAGTTTCTGTTTGTCTGGAATATTCCTCAGATGCTCTCCATCTTATTTATCGGGACAGGGTCTCTGAACACACAGCAGGTAGAGTTCACTTGTCTGCCTAACTGGGGATCACATGTTTCTGCTTCCTGGGATTACAAGCACACCACCACACTGATCCTACATTTATTCTGGTGTTGAAGATATGCACCCATACTCCAGCCCTCACATTTGAGGGGCACAGTGTTTATCCATGGAATCATCTTTCTAGCCCATGTAGGGACACTTAATACTTGGTGGCATCCTACTGACTTGATTAGAGTTGAGCCTAGTATCTGGGAGTTAGTGGAAAGATGAACAGACCCAAATGGAAACATGCTGATATACAGGAGGAACTTGGGTTGTAAGGGGCTCTTTATGATGGTAGGATGTGTGTGTGTGTGGGGGAGGGGGTCAGTGCAACATCAGGAGCTGAGGTCTGCCACCCTTGACAAGTGTGGCCAGTGTGGAAGACTGTATCACATGACTCATGATTTTCGGAACCACTTTATACTTTATTTTTACCTTTTCAAAGACAGAATTTCCTGCATAGCTTGAGCCGATGTCAAATTTGGATCCTCCTGAGTGAAGGGATTGCTGCAGGCATGTACCACCATGCCTGGTAAATGTCTGGAATTCTTGTGAAAAGTTTCACGGGAGGAAAAATGTCTTACAAAGTGAGAACAATCAGTTTGGTCATGTTTTATCTCTCAATATAACTTGCTGTTCTTCGTACCTACCAGTGACTCCATTTCCATCAAAGACGCAGGAAATGAAGCTTGTTTTCCTTGAGTTTGACATAAATTGGATTTCATGCAATTACGCAAATGGGTGAACGGAGCTATGATTGACTCAGCTTGAACATCTTTGCTCATTCTACCCTCTTCTGATGACTTTCAAATGATGACATCTGGATGAGCTGTGGAAGAGTTCTCTGAACCCTCTGCTGGCTCAGGAACAACTCTCTTTCTTCATCTTCATGACAATCCACAACGAGGCCTTCACTTACTATAGCATGGAGAAAGAAATACTTCAGCTGAAATGATTTAAAGTACAATGAAAGAAACATAGCAGCTAAGAGATTTTGGTTACATATATCCCACTGGGAACTAAATAACAAGGTAGATTTGGGCTCACCTACAACTGAAAACCAAAGGAAGCCCCAGCGTTAGACAGGGTTGGTCAAGACCTTGGCTCTGTCTGTCTTCATTCTGGCCTTATCCAAATCCTGGCTACGGCACTGCAGTCATCCAGATGTCTCCCTTGTTGCATGCTCCCTTGCATGTTTCCAGGTTAGAAACTGGCCTTTCTCATAATCCCCAGTGATTTTGCTAACCTTGACTCAGGTTGAGCAGAATAAATTGGCCGTTATTGGAAAAGGCATGAGGATGTGCTGACTGACCTTCTGAAGCCAGAAAGGGTCAGAACCCTCTGACTTCATGGTTACCAAGCACAGCTATTTCCTTAAATGTAAATCAATGTGTTGTGGAGGGGAACCGAGAGAGCCCAATTCTGGTCAGGTCTGTGTAGGCTTTTCCACTTGAATGGTAACCCTGTAAACAGTGATATTTCATCATACCTGTAGGTGACAGTGTTGGGCTAGACTTGGCTGAGGCCACTTCACCAGTAACTAACAGTAAGTTTATGCAAGCAACTTAATCAGACTCAGCTTCCCCATTTGTGAAATGGAACCAGGAGGATGGTCCTCGTAGTTACCCTGAGGGTCGAACAAATAGCCTTGTTCTCAGAACGAAATACTTGTGTGTGAAACAGCTACTTACCAGAGTCTTCAGGGAATGTCTTCTGGCTGCTTGGGCTTCTGTGCGCTGCCCACTGTGTCATGAGGCTGCTCTTCTTCTCATCGTTTTTGTTAGCTGCTGAATCATCTTAGGCGGACCCAGTTCTTTGGCCTGGACACTGGATGGTAGTCTGAAATTGCAGAAGTACCAGACTACAGTACCAGAGGCACACACTGGGGCACATCATGTGATACGTGTTCAGGAAGAAGCCCTCACCACAGGCAAAGTGGACGCCATCCTCAAGTGGCTGATGGTTGGGACCTCATCTCTTGTTACCAGACATTTTTATTGGGAAGCCTTACCGTGCAAGACTCAGTAAATTCATCCAGAAGGATAATGTTTTGATTATTTCTTTTAGCTCAGGAAATTAGAGAACTAGGTACACTCAAAAGGCAATAATCAACCATTACCCTTTCCATCTCATTTTAATTGAATTTTATTTTGTAAAAGATTTCAGTGAAATCTTTGTGAAAGCTTTCAGAGGCCAGGATAACTGGGAGATGAACTAACAAGGTTTTTTTTTTTTGTCTTAAAATTCATCCATATGAGGACTAAAATGGAACCTTAGACTATTTTCTTCAAGAAGAGTTGAATGAGCTTTGTAACATGTGAAGTCAGTAAGTATTGTGTGATTACACCAAGTAAGAGTCCCAGCTAATGAGAGAACAGCTCTCACATATTTCCTGAAGCAATAACCTAGGTGAATATGGAATATGACTTGTGCTTATATTAAAGTAGTTAGGACAAGGGAAGGGAAGATGTTTTAATTTTGAAGACAACAAGAAATCTGCCCTTAAATCCTAGCAATACCATCAGATGTGCTACCTTGGAAAAATGCCTTTACCATTTCTTAGCCTCAATTTCCAAGTCTGTGAAGAGGAGTAAAACACCCTCTATATAGAGTGTGTGTGGGTTTTTAGATGTATGGAGAGGATTATCTAGCTCAGCACACGGCAAGTCCTAAGGCACAATATAAAAAGGTTTTATGCATATGTGTTTGTAAGGAGAATACAATGCACTCCTTTCTCAACATACCATCGAATGTTCTATACCTGTCATAAAGAATTCTCATCCCAGAGCCTCCTGGCTTCAGATCTATACAGGACTCCATATGCTTCCTAGAGTAAGTGGGGACTACAAATAAACAGGAAGTGTCAACCGCTAACCCTGCAGTTCTCAACGTTGGCCCAATACTCTAATCACTCTCAAAACTTTCCAGAACCTCAATGCTCTGGCTGTACCTAGACAGAACATCTGGCCTTGACCTGCATCCTGAGGCTTTTTAGAGCTCTTCAGAGAATCCCAAGTGCAACTGTGGCAGAGAATGGCCACCCAATCATGCTTCTCAAACTTCAGTGGGCAGGAAGTCACCGTCTGCCTGTCTGGCCGTCTCCACCCTGCCATTCCAGGCTGGGGCCTGACACCCTGCGTTTTCAGCTTTAGAGCTCCAGAATTCTGGTGTTTGGACCATGCTCGGCGTGAGACAGGTTTTCAGTCAGATTGTAATTGATCCTAAGAGGTGTATGGCCTCCTTTCTTCCTCTATCACCCACCAGTTGTAGAAAAACACCTAACCCCAAACTCTGAAGCCCTCAAACCAAACCGCTGTAGGAGACCCTCCCCGTACCCAACAACTACCTTCCTTGTTGAGTCAGAGCCATCTTAATCTATAAGTAGACATTGTTGCCCCTCTAGTTTCCAGTGCTCCCCTTCCCCATGGTAGATCTCAGTCAATGGCCTCATGCAGGTCAAGAAGGTGCTCAACCATGGAGTCACAGCACTAGCTCTGATTGATAGGTCTTAGACTTGCATAAGAAATGTACTACTCTACTCCCAGCAAAAATTTGACTCCCATGAAAGGTGTTTTTTTTAAACCTTTATAAAAAAAATTGTGTGTGTGTATGTATGTATGTGTCTGTGTGTATATGTGTCTATGTGTGTGTGTATGTATGTGTATGTGTGTGTATGTATGTATGTGTCTGTGTGTATGTGTGTATGTGTCTGTGTGTATATGTGTCTATGTGTGTGTGTGGATGTATGTGTATATGTGTGTTTATGTGTCTGTGTGTATGTATGTGTGTGTGTGTATGTGTCTGTGTGTGTATGTGTCTATATGTGTGTGTGTGGATGTATGTGTATATGTGTGTATGTATGTGTATGTGTGTGTTTATGTGTCTCTGTGTGTGTGTGTGTGTATGTGTGGTCGGTCACTGGGAATCCGAGCTTGGGTCTTCATTCTGTGCACCAAGTGCTCTTGTGCTCTCTACCCACTGCGCTATCTTCTTTATACTGATCTGGAAAAGTCTTAAAGACAATAATTTTACATGACAAAAATAAGCAATATTCATTCTGGTAGCAAGAGCTCTTAATATATCTGCTATTTAGATCTGAATCCCTAAGGTGTCTTGCAAACCAACTGTGCTGAATA
This sequence comes from Dicrostonyx torquatus, assembly GCA_028555095.1. NCBI lineage: Eukaryota > Metazoa > Chordata > Mammalia > Rodentia > Cricetidae > Dicrostonyx > Dicrostonyx torquatus. The sequence goes on along the minus strand of JAQHUG010000054.1, from coordinate 6,577,552 downwards.
CTGTTCAGCATTTTCGTGGCTGTTGCCTAGGTGACTGGACTTAGGGCATGGAAACAGAACCTCCTGAACTAATGTGTCAGACTCCCCAGTACACACAGCAAATATAGTCACTGTCATGGTGTGCCAGGATACCCTTCAAGGAAGGTAACCAGTATGCTGAATATCCATTCTTTACCACCTTAGTTTTTAAATTCTTTACTGCTGGCATAAAGGACTCAGTCGGTGGCTTTAACATTTGATATATCTGGGGTTGAAATTCCTGTCCCTGCTCTTTATTCTCTCTGAGTTTTGGACAAGGTGGTTTTCTTATTTGCATAAACCATTACTTGTTAGAGTCTCACATAACAGGAAACCCTGGGATGGTTGGTTGCAAAAGTTCCTCAGGAACTTGGTCGTGTTGTCAAGCCTTGTTCAACTCTGTCACATCGACAATGCCATTGAACTCTTTCCTTTTTGGCATCTATTTAATTACTGCGTATATGTATGCAGAGCCCTTTCTATGCCGGGTGTAGTCAGAAGACGACTTGTGGCAGTTTGTTCTTTCCTTCCCCCATGTGGCTCCCAGACATTAAGCTCAAGCCAACAATTATAGTGGCCTTTGCCACCATTTGCCTGCTGAGACATCTTGCTGGTCCAGACAATGTCGTTTATCCTGGTTCTGAGATGGTAGGGTGGTTCCAAGTACCATGCTTCATGGTAAGCAGAACACATCTTTATCATAAACTGTTACAATATCAGAGAAGAAAGACTTTCCTGGTACCCCACAGTAAATACCTGGGTTAGCTAACAGGCTGGAGAAGATTCCTGTTTCATCTCAAGTCAATCAGTGGGAAGGGATTGTCATACAGATGCTGTCCAGCCCTAATTTATCCCCAGGACTTGGAGTCTACTTTTTTCTCTTTTTTTTATTGTTAAAAGAATGGAGTCTACTTTTTTACCCTAAGAAGTACATGATCAAATTGGCGGTCTTCTAGAATAGGAAATGGTGGGATGCTGGAATGGCAGTCAGAATCTCTATTACACCAGTGTCTTAATTATTCCCAGCTCAAATTCTCTCTGAACTAGACAGTTGGATGTTGGTCATGGTGGAGTAGTGGGAGCGTTTGCCTGCAAGCCGATTACTTACCCGAGAATGTCTTTAGCTTGCATCATGGAGATTTTGATTCTTTGCTTTGTTTACCATTAAGAATTTTCTAGAAGTATTTAACAGCTGAGAGCAGTACTGTCCCTGTTCTTTTTAAAAATCTATGACCAAGAGAGTAACCTGTTTATTTATAAACAAGCTTTTCAAGTTACCTTTAAAAAAGATTTTTCCTTAGAGAGAAAAGTGGACAGATTTGTTCCACTTGAATTAAGATGTCATGGATGTTTGTTGCTTCAACTGGTGCTCTGCTACCAGCCTGTCATTCATGACTACGACTTACATGTATACTTCTTGTCCATACTTGCTTCTTGGTCCATACTTGATGTACAGTAAATGCCATACTGGAAATAACATCCAAACAGATGGTTTTGCCCCTAGTTGGCAATATGATTAGATCCTTGATTTTGTCTTAATTTTCTGATTTTTGATCAGAAAGTATAGTTAGCAGTGACCTTCTTGGGTCACTTGGGTTAGCATTGACCTTCCAAATTATCATGACCTCCATCTTATGGTGAATACACTACGTATCAGCTCGTGGATTCATTCTCTGATGTATACTAAGTAATTCACCTTTTCTCACAGCACACAGCCTTCTCTTTGTCCCAAACTTGTTTACAAACCAGGGCCACCATTCTAGGAGAGGGACATCAATCACCCAGGGGCCAGCTTATCTGACTCAAGACCTCACTCAGTGAGGTTATGTCTGAGTCAGAGCATTGGGAGTGGAGGGAGGCCACTAGATCTTGTTTGGCTGGCTTTCATGGACTGAGTGATTATGACCAGCTCATCTCAGTTTGAAAATACAGAAACAACATGCAATTATAGAAGTTTCTCAAAATTTAAATACTTAAATGTATTTAAAGAACACTTGAGAGGAGTAAAAATTGAGGTGATCTGGGGATAATGAACTCTAGACTGTGATTTCTGGATTGCAGAAGTCTACGTCACCGTCAGTCACTGTGTGGAAGACGTTTTCTGTAGGATTAACCCTGTTCACACATAGCTGTGACTGTGCAGGCCACTGGACAGTGTGCACACCACAGCACAATCTGACTTTGCACTCTGTTATAGGGCAGCTCTCTGAGGCTCTGTCATGCAGACCGACTTTGGCTAGATGAGTACAATTATAGGTGGATATTGTATACCATCAGCATCAACTTGGAGAATTGCTGGGATACATGAGTGCTCAGCATTATCTATATAGCTCCTGGGAGGGCCACTGCTGTGCACTAATGTTTTTGTGTTTAAATCTTCTTAAGAATCTTACTTGTAAATTTCTTATCCTCAGATTAAAATGTAAACATTACTCTCGATTTCTTCATGTGCATATGGCAGAGATGATACATTTATGCAAAGTAAAATGGATTTATTTTGTAGTTAGCAACACCTATTAAGAGGCAGGTCATTTCCAGTACCAGGACAAATAGGCAACTAATTCAGTTACCTGCAAAAGCCCTGCTTGCAGGACAGCTGAGTCCCAGGGTTGATGTCATTGCTCCCAGTTTCATGATCTGGTCAGGATATCACATAATCTCTCCACCCAACATCCTGAGACACTTGAATTTCCTCACTGTCTCTTGTTTTAGGAAGGGCTGAATGGCAGGATTACTATTGGTTTAGAAGAAAGTAGAGATTGTGGTGCAGAGGGATTATTCTGATTTAGAGATCAGAAAGACTCACGAACAGGTCATTTGTGGGTAGGATGTCTTTTTAAGCAATGGTAAATCCGGTTGGCACTACTCAGAATCACAATAGTTTCTGATGTCTTGGACACAGTAGTGCATCCCTGTCTGAAAGAAGAGTCTGGCTATTCATGCCCTGAAAACCTATGTGCAGAGGTATACATTTCATGTTGGAGGCCACTTGGAGCAGATTATTCCAGCAGGGCTGTGCATTTGGCCCATGTTGGTGTATATATATGTATATATATGCAATATATATATATATTGCAAATAAAGATTAGAAGCAGTGACTGCATAATTGGACTCTTCAGAATCACACACACACAAACACACACACACATACACACACACACATACACACACACACACATACACACACACACACACATACACTTGCATGCAACACCTGGCAAGTGACCCCAGGCTGATTCCTTGAAATCAAGATCTATTTTCTTGACTAGAGAACTGGTGTGAAGATATTTATCTACATCATTAGGTGGCTGTGAGCGCCAGCTAGGAGACTGCATATCAAACGCTTTGCCCAGGCACTCTACAGTTAGCACTCATATTCTAGTGATCATTTCTCTCTTTGTAGAAGGCACTTTCCACAATGACTCTGTGCTGCTAAACAACTCAGTGATGAGGGGAATTTTTGGTTTGTTTGGTTTTGTTTTTTGAGATAGGCTTTCTCTGTTTAGCTTTGGTGCCTGTCCTGGAACTTGCTCTATAGACCAGACTGGCCTCAAACTCACAGAGATCTGCCTGCCTCTGTCTCCCAAGTGCTAGGAATAAAGGCATATGCCACCACCGTCTGGTGAATTATTTTTTAATTAATTAATTAATTTTTATTTTTTATTTATAATTTTTGTTTGTTTCTTGAGACAGGGTTTCTTTGTGTAACTTTGGCTGTTCTGGAACTTGCTCTTGTAGACCAGGCTGGCCTCAGATTCAGAGATCTCCCTCTCTCTGCCTCCTGAGTGCTGGGATTAAAGGTGTGTACCACCACCACTTGGAAGGGAATTCTTGACTTTGCATTGTTAAATAGCATACTGATAGAGATCATTCCTTTCCTGCTTAGGATGGAGACTTATTCAGGGAACTTTATACTTTGTGTTTCTATTAATGGTTTTAAGGTGGTGAGACTGCAAGGCCCTGGAACTACATACCCACCTTGTTTCTATCTGAACTAGTGAGTCACAATAAGACAGAGTGTGACTTTATTATGATCTAGTCAATGAAGCCAACTTCTTTGCATTGTTTTCTTTGATAGACTAAGCAACTAGAAACTCTCAGGGCTTGAGAGCAAGCTCTTGGAAGGAAGAAATGACTTGCCCAAGGCCACATTGAGCTCTGCTCAGTTTTTGTCCACCTTTAATGAGTATTTCATATATGGTAGCATTGACTTGACTACCCTTTAGAATAGAGCTTTTATTATCTCACTTTTATACGAGGAAACTAATGTAAGGAGAAGCCTATAATTTACCTAACCCCAAAAGATCACAAGTATCAGGATGCTTTCTGAACTCTGTCATAGTGGAGTCAAGAACATGCATCAGAGATCTCCCTCTCTTGTCATTCCAGGACTATATAGGTGATGATACATAAATGAGCATACCAACTTATGTTCATCTCCCCTTCTTCTGTTCTTACAGATAACCATCCAATTCTATGAACTCATTAGTTTGAATGTGCAGTGTTGCCTGCCCTGAGAGACTTTGGATAACTTACTTGAGAAACTTGGGATAACTTTAAGGAACAGCCAGCTAGGCTTAGGTCACTATAATTCTAATTTCTTCACCTTTCAGAAACCACAGGGATATTCTCACCTTGTGCATGATTATCTATCTATCTATCTATCTATCTATCTATCTATCTATCCATCCATCATATCTATCTATCCATATATCATCTCTATATATCTATAATATCTATCTATCATGTCTATCATCTATCTGCCTATCCATCTATTATCTATCATCTATCTCTATCATCTATCTATCTATCATCTCTATCATATCTGTCTATCATCTATATCTATCCTCAATCTATCTATCATCTATCTGTCTATCTAATATCTATCATCTATCTCTATCAGCTATCTATTATCTATCTATCATCTATCTATCTATCATCTCTATCATATCTGTCTATCATCTATATCTATCCTCAATCTATCTATCATCTATCTGTCTATCTAATATCTATCATCTATCTCTATCAGCTATCTATTATCTATCTATCATCTATCTATCTATCACATCATATCTATCATCTCTATCTATATAATCTCTATCATATCTATCATCTATCTATCTATCATATATCTCTATCAACTATCTATCTTCTATCTCTATCATCCATATATCTATCAATCTATCTATCTAATCTATCTATTATCTATCTATTATCAATCAATCTATCTATCATTACCTGTCTGTCTATTATCTATCATCTATCTCTATCAACTATCTATCATCCATATATCTATCAATCTATCTCTATCATCCATATATCTATCAGTCTACCTATCTAATCTATCATCAATCAATCTATCATCTATCTCCATCATCTATCTATCTCTATTAATATAAATATAAATGCAGATATAATGTAAATATAAGACAGATATAGACTCTGTGCCTATCTGCACACACACACATGGTGTGGGAAGTCCTTCTGTATATGTGTTGCTTTTATTGATTAATTAATAAAGAAACTGCTTGGGCCTATGACAGGGCAGAACAGAACTAGGTGGTGAAAGCTAAATTGAATGCTGGGAGAAAGAAGGCAGAGTCAAGAAAAGCCATGTATCCTCCACCAGAGTAAGAAATGCCAGAACTTTACCTGGCAATACACATATAAGTAGAAATGGGTTAACCAAAGATATAAGGGCTAGCTAGCAATACACTTAAGTGATTTGCCAAGCAGTGACTTAAATAATATAGTTTCTGTGTGATTTGGGAAATGAAGAATCAGCATTTCCCCAACCAGCGACCTACTACAACACACACATACTTTTTATAGTGGTAGGTAGACTTCTATATGACTTTTTCAAAGGTCTTCTAGGTTACCTAAGTTATTTATCCCTCCTCATGTTCTCTCCTTTGCTCTGACCTCCCATTCCCCCATCCCAATGTAACCCTTCCTGTTCTGTCCCCTTAAGGTTTTATAGCACAGTTGGCTATCTCCCCTCCTTTAAAATCTCTCCTCACTACCTAATGTTCCCTACTAATTTTAAGGCCTTTATGGGTATTCCAAATAAAATACATATCTGAAGATTCAAAGCTAACATTCATAAATAAGAGAAAACATATGGTGATTTGAATGATATGTCCCCTATGGTCTCAGACATTTGAATACTTGGTCCCCAGATAGTGGCACTGTTTGGAGAGGCTTAGCAGGTATGTTCTTGCTGGAAGTATATGACTGAGGGTAAGATTTGACAGTAAGACTCATGCCATTTCTAATGCATGCTCTGCTGTGTGGTTTAAGATGAGAGTTCTCAGCTTGCTGCTCTAGCCACTACGCCTGAATGCTGCCAACATTCCCCACTGAAATGGTGATGTACTCTTACATTTTTGGAACCATAAGCCCAAGTAAATACTCCCCTTTAAAAGTTGCCTTAGTCATGGTGTTTTTTTTCAGAGCAATAAAAAAGTAAACAATGTAACATGCAAACTTTCTCCTTCTGGGTGTGAGTTATCCAACTCAAAATAATTATAAACAGCTTCTCTGAATTTCATAATTATTTTAACACAAGAAAATTATATAAATACATAAAACTTCATTATCCTTTGGTATGGGAGGTCCTTCTGTCTATTTGTTGCTTTTATTGGTTAATGAATAAAGAAACTGGCTTGGCCTATAGCAAGGTAGAACTTAGTTAGGCAGGGAAAGCTAGGCAGAATGCTGGGAGAAAGAAGGCATAGTCAAGGAGAAGTCATGTAGCCCTGCCAGAGACAGACGCTGGATGGAACTTTACCCAGTAAGCCACAGCCACATGGCAATACACAGATTAATGGAGATGGGCTGAACTAATACATAAGAGTTAGTCAATAAGAAGCTAGAGCTAATAGGCCAAGCAGTGATTTAATTAATACAGTTTCTGTGTGGTTATTTCGGGAGTCTGGGCAGCTGGGAAACAAACAAATGGCCTTTCCTACTACAATCTATTTTTTAGTTGATGGATATCTAAGTTGTTTTCATTTCCTGGCTATTGTGAACAGAGTAGCAATGACAATGGATAAGCAGGTATCTCTAGAGTAGACTATGGAGTCCTTTGGGTATATACTGAGAGTGGGATAGCTGGACCACATAGTAGATCTAGCTTTAGCTTTTTGAGGAACTTTCTACAGTAGTTTCCATGGTAACTGCACCAGTTTGTCCTCCCACCTCTTGTGCATAAGAGTTCTCCTTTCCCTAAACCATACCAGCATTTATTGTCTTTTAAAAACATGGGATATTCTGACTGTAGTGAGACAAAATCACAAAGTAATTTTAATTTCCCTGATGGCTAAAGATGTTAAACATTAAAAATTATTTTTCAGTAACATATCTCATCAAGAAAATATCTCATCTTTTGAGAGCTCTCTGTTTAGTTTCAGACTCTATTTTTTAAAACTGACTGCTTTCTTGAAGGCTGTTTATAGACTCTCCCAATTTGATACATTGTCAGTTTTATATTATTATAATGAAGTTCTGAGGCAATTATATTGTGAGTAGAGAAGATTTATTTTGGCTTAAAGTTCGAGAGTTTCTAATCCAAGGGCAGGTGGATCAATTTCTTTGTGCCTCTGGCAAGTGTTGCACACCACAGAGGAACATGGGGCAGAACAAACCGTTCCCATTCAAAGCCAGGCAGTAAAACAGAAAGAGGACTAAGAAGAACAGGATCTGAGAACTTTTGTGGGGGGCCCCAGACCATTGACTGAGGAGCTTCCACTAGGCTCCATTTTCTAACATCTCCCAGCGATGCCACGCTGGGGATCAAGCCCTTAACACATGGACATGTGAGGGGGCATTCATCTAAATTGCAGCAGCAGGCCACACTAAAGACCACACTGACATTGGCTGTAGATGCTTAGAGACTTGTGACAAAGGGTTTCTGTTGTGTGACTCACTTGAAAAATATAGAGCAAGCGTATTTGGAATAGAGAGCGTCTGGAGCCAGGAAGGCTAGGAAGGGGGCCTGAGGTCCAGTCTTCTGCCATCATGGCAAGTAGAAGCTTCTGCAATCATGTTTTCTTAGACATTAGTGGTGGTTGTGCAAAAACAGAACGAAAGTAAAACAAAAACAAAAAAGTGTGGCGTGCTGTCGTGTGTCTGTGTAATTCTAAGGTAAACAGGTCTCTTTAGAGCCTTTATTTGGCAATATTTGTGGTGAATTACCATGAATTAAAGTAACGAACATGACCATAGAATCATTTAAATAGTTGTATTGTAAGGCTGCTGTCCTACTGAAGCCATTTTTGGAAATCCTGGTGAAAACGGTTTTTAACACAAAGGCTTAGGGTTAAATCTAGGCTCCACTACTCGCTGACTGTGTGACCTGGGGAAGGTTATCTGGAAGCTTATGCTAGCCTACCTCACTTTCTTCATTAGCAAAATTAGTGTAAGAATGCTATCTATCCCCTAACACTTGTGTATTATTCTATACACGGTTTAGTTCTGAGTGGTTGACTTAATTTCTCCATCCTCATATAATGTGAGTGATTTTATTTATATTGCCTTCTGTTGACCTAGGGGGGGGAAAAAGTAAATCCCTAAACTAAAACAAACTGGACTTAGGTTGTTGATTAGCAATTCCCCCACAGACTACCAGAATAAACTATTGATGAAGCACTGTTGTTTCTTAGAACACTGCTCAGTTCTGGTTCCAAATAAAAATGCTGGACTTGGAAAAATAACCTATATGATATTAGAGTCCAAAATGAGCAACTTTAGGGCAAATTTTGCTGAGGGAAAGTAGTGAATCATAGGAAGAAAAAGGCATAGACCTCTGAAGTAAGTCTGGGTGAGACATGGTCAAGTGTTTGTAAGTGAGCTGGTGGGCTTAAAGTCAACTCAAGGGAAGGATATTTCCAGATCAAGTACCTGAGCTCCTTTGAGTGACACCAACAGTATTTAGTACAGAGACACAAAGGACATTCACAGTCCTATGCACCGCTATAATGCAGTGCAAAAACTAGAAACTTCTAAGATGTTTGTGGGACAGTCAAGCAAACAGACCCCTCAGACTGAAGAAACTGACAGGAGACAGGGCTTCACGGCACCCTGAGAGGAACATGCTTTTAAAAATTGAAATATACATCTAATTTCCCACTTTGCCATCTCCTCACAAAATCCTAGTGCTGTTCAGTAACTACATAAAGTTGTAGGGAACTTCAGTCTTTGGTCAGTGCTAAAGTGCTTAGATAAAACATATTTTCTGATACAAGCAGAAACTTAATTAAATGTTGTACAATGTACTCCTGAGGGTGTCTTCTATTAAGACACTAGTATTTATAGATGATCCTAGAATGTAAGTGGCTCTCTTCTAAGGCCAAGAAAAAAGAAAAAAGTGAACATTGGTCTTTCTATTTGTCTTATTATCTTTAGGACTTCTAAAGCTAGGGATTTATACTAACCAACACCAAAGATGGACAAAGACCAGAGCATGTAAATAATTGCTAGATCTTCTTAGTCCTTTCAGAATTTAAACAATCTTCCCAAGCTTGACAATGTCAGTCAGACAAACGAAATCAAGGCTAGAGAGTCTGGATTTGAAAAAGGGAGGGAAAAGTAGTTGCTAGCAGAAACATCTTTATTAAGACTGTATCCCCAGGCTTTAACCAACAGCTTTGCTTTCAGGTTAATAAAATGTGTGAAGATATTCTGTTAGGAGCCTTTTGCCCTAATAAATAATAATGACTTATTACAGGAGGTCAGCAAAGACCTTTGACTTAGAATGTTTAACAGAGCCAGCTAGGGCATTTGACTCTAGGAAGCTAACAAAGATATGGAGGCCATTGTTTCAAGGATGTTTGCAGAGATTCCCCTCTTCCTTAGTTAGCTATCCACAAAAGAATGTTTCCGTTTACACAGGTGTGCTAGCTAGCTAACTAGTTGTTCATTTACCCCAGGTCCTGCTCACTGCCCTAAGTCTGGAACCCCCACTCAAGCAGCTTCCCATTTCGGAGCTGTATATATACTGGTTTTGTTCCCTAATAAAGTGAGACCTTGACAAGTGAACTTTGCTTGGTCTCCTTCCTTTCTCTCGCTCATGATTTTCAGGTAGGAGCCTCTTCGGACCCTGAATAACTGGACTCACGGGTCGGGTTCAATATTCTGTTGTTACCGCTAGGAAAATCACAATGTGGTCATCTCATGAAGAGAAAAAACTCGAGCATCCATCTGCCTATGATCTATAGCTGACCTTTGGTTCTTAGAATCTTTCTGTCCCCTCTTTCACACTATTCTTTAAGTGCAGGAGTGTTCTGTAGATGTATCCACTAGGACTGGCCTCCACAGCTCTGCATTTTGATTAGTTGTGGTTTTCTACAGTGGTCTCTGTTGAAAAGAGAAGCTGTACTGGGATTATAGGCATGAGCCACTACTGCCCATTTGTGTTTTTGTAAATGGTGATGGAAAGAGATGAACTCTCATTTCCACTTAAGTGGTAGTTATCTTCCAGCCATAGTGTAGGATATGCAAGGATTGGTGTTGGAGCCATCAAGGAAAATTCTGGAATAAATCTGAGTAAGTTGAAAAAGAAAGCCAGAGGGGAAAAAATTTGAATTTACATAGTTTACTAACTGGAGGATTGAAGAATATTGCGTACACTGTCAAATTCATGTCTTTCCCCCTAATTGCAGAGGATCTGTATGATATCCTAAATTTCAGACATTCAGGCTAAAACCTGCTTTCTGGCCTCTGATTGTTTGAAAGCTTCCCCCTGTCCCCACATCATTTAGTTAATAGAAACTTGGTACAAAGAATTTCTTTCTCTTCATGAACTGTGTCTGTGACTCCAAGGATTCTACACAGTTAAGCTGCCCCCAGTGCTTTCTAAAATTGATTGGGTTGAAATGAGTTGGAAACATCTTGCTTAAGTATCTGGTATCAGATTAACCAATCATTGCACTGCAATCACTCTCCATCAGCAGCATTAACCAATCATTGCACTGCAATCACTCTCCATCAGCAGCATTAACCAATCATTGCACTGCAATCACTCTCCATCAGCAGCATTTTAAATAAATCCCCTGAGGAAGGGGACTTGTTCAGGAGATACTTTGAAAATAATATATATCTTTTAAGATTTTCAAAAAATTATGTGTGTGTGCATGTGCTTGTTGCATGCATGTGAATATTTGTGTCTGTGAACATGTATGTGGTAGCTAGATGTCTTCCTCTATCAGCTCCACCTCATTGCTTTGAGATAGGCTATTCTCACTAAATCTGAAGCTTGCAGTTTGCCTAGACTGACTGGTCAGTGAGCTCTCAGGATCAGCCATGACAGCTGCATTTTAGGATTCAAAGTTCAGATCTTCATGCTTGCTCAGCAAGTATTTACCAATGGATCCATCTCCCCACCCCCAGATTATGATTTATGATGTCATGTTCTTCTCTTGATAATTCAGTATAAATAGACTCTTAATCATCTGTTACCCAAGAAAGACTCTAAACCTCTCTCTCTTTCTCTGTCTCTCTCATCACTTCCTCCCTCACTCCTGTCCTTTTTTCCATTTCAGAGTTTAATGGGATTCAAGAGAACTCCATTCTTATTTCACATTCTACAACATGAAACCCCAAGCGGTTATATAGGTTTTCCAAAACTTTTCCCACTCCAACATTCTGCCCTAAATGGCTTCCCCCTATTGCTTCCTAGTCCACTAGTGTCTTCTCTTTTTCTGAAGCAACAGTGAGGTAAGATTGGACCAGTAAACAAGAGCCTCTAGATAGGACAGAGTTGCTGCTACTGGACTTTTGGGTGAGAGTTTGTCCCAAAGCTGATTCTGAATGAAGGCGATACTTGGTATTGTTTCTGTTCAGAGGACAGCTACTTTCTGTGAGACTGGATTCACTTTAGAGTTTATGTTTTAAGAGTGTAATTGATTCCCAGCAGCTTGTTTAGATTAAGAACCCCCTGACTGGAGTTCTTCAACAGTAGTGCAGAGTTCAGGACTCCAAGGGTGTCTTAGCCATGGCTACCGTGTTATTTTTCAATGATCTTACCTAGAATTCATCACCCTACACTTGAATTGTGGTATCGGGTAACAAAGCTTCTTTTCATGTGAGCAATTCTTTGTCTACAGAACAAAGGACACATCTTAGGTCAATAGAAACCTCTTCACTCAAAAACAAAAGAAAAATAATTTGACTCATCAGTTTGAAAGGAGTCATAAATATACAGTGGGGACTTTCAATATTATTGACTCATGAAAAGCAAATAAGCACTTCCAAACCAATTCTGAAGGAGGTCAGGGTCACCTCTCTATTTATAATGTATATTCATTACATCATATGCAAACTTCAGTGAATGATTGCTTAAATATTCCTCTCCTTCTAAAGAGGGCTCTATTAAAATTAAAGTATATCTTGATGCCTCAGATGGAAGTAAACCAACAGGAGGAAGTTGGACAGAGTGACTGTGGTTACTGAGTGAGAAATGCCTTGGTCTCATCACACTTTATTTACCATGTTGGGTGTTGGTGTTACTATAAAGTGGCAGTGCAGTTATTAACATGCATTAATAGTACCTATTATTAGAATGGTGGAGAATCAAAAAGCATCTCCATTAAACTCTGTCTCTGCAGGGTTTGCAGAGATGTCATGCAAGAGTAATGTTGATTGCCTCACTTTTCATTGCGTGTTGATCTAGAACCGATCTGTATTTGAGCAGGTGTATTTGTAAAAATCTTCCCCCTCCTCATATTTTAATCCACTTGATGAAAGACAAGTGCAGAAAATGGACAAAACAAACCCTTACTATGTGCTTCCCTGGTCTAGGCATGAGAAAGTCAACTGTCCTTATTTAGTGTTTGCATGAATCAGGAAGAGTAGACGACCAGACAGTGGACGCAGTAGCCAGTTGAGGTGCATCCCACCTTTAGTCTCAGAACTGAGGAGGCTGAGGCAGGGACATTATGTGTTTCGGGTCCTGTTGTACTACACAGAAAGTTTCAGGCCAGCTTGGGGTATATAGAGAAACCCTGTCTCAAATAAAATTTATAAATGATCTAACATAGGAATTACTTTACAGAGGGGAGGATTTACTTTGGTTGTGATGGTAATGAACTGTGACTTCAAGCTGTGTGCTATTCTAGAAATAGAGCGCTCAGGTAGAGATAAGATCCAAAATCAGACTGGAACTGGTTTTGGAAAGTAGATAGAAGCAGCAAGAGCAGAGGCAGAGACCTCTGAGACGCAGAGAAGTAGTCAGAGATGCTGTGACAAGGGGGACATACTTTATTCTAAACACAGCATGAAAGCATTGGAGGTTTATAAGTAAAATAATAATGTGATTTGAGTTTTTAAAAAATATTATCTTGGTTATATAGAATAGAAGCAAAGATGTTATTAGGAGGATACTGTGGCAATCCAGGTAAAAAAATGAGGCTCCTTGGACTTAGGCAGTGAAGATTCAGAAAAAGATGCATTTTGAATGGAGAAGTAAGAGGCGTTGGCAAACTGAGCTTCATTGTGACACAGAAAGAGAAGAACTGAGTGTGGGTTCTTAGCTTTTGACTGGGAAGATCTCAGTATTTTTTTGCATTGAGGACATCTTGTGGGGGGCAGGGGGTGTGCTTTGCAGAGGGAACATCAAGAGCTTTCTCTGGGCCTAAAGATCCTGGGTAATGATAGCTTCCACTTACAAAGTCTATCACATACATTTAGCTTTTTTGTTTGTGTGACTGGTAAGTCGATTGCATGTGCAGTGCAGGAGACATACATGAACTAGGAGAGGACACAGAAGCACGGCCAAGGGCATTCCGGGTTTTATGTCTGATGTTTGTTGTTGAACCAACCCAGCTCTTCCATGTGCCCTGAGATGCTCACTCCTTCTCTCACGTATTCTCTGGAAGATTTTCTGAGGACTGAAGTGAGGTACTTTCTAGGTGAAGGAAGACAATGACTGGAAAGAGTAACACAGGCATTGGCTTACTTGTTCTTTTGAAATCCTTAAAATTGTCATATTTGGATTATTTATCACTTTAACTGTCACTCTAAGGCTTCCTGGTTTTTGAACTTATATGTTCTCTGAAATCTAGGAACTAAGAAAGTATTTTCTCTGATAACCCACATCTTACCTCTTTAATGCTTATCATTAAATAAATTTAACTTAAAATGTTAATTTA
>JAQHUG010000054.1:6539519-6552971 GCA_028555095.1 Dicrostonyx torquatus | reverse complement strand
CAAAGACTTTTGACTGAAGGAGGTTCCTCATCAGAAATATAACAGTTCTTCTACTGATGCTTTGAGAATTTGAACACTATCATAGTAATCTGCTGTAGATAAAGAGGTGTGAATGTATGTCATTTAATATCCCTACATCACACTGTTCCTGTTACCAGCATTATCATCTTGGCGAGTTTCTGCCCTCTCATTGATTGAGGAGTTGGATTGTGTCTGTTCTCTGCAATTACACCATCTAAGATCCTCCTTCCTATTACAGATATTTTGTATTATTTCTTAATATCCAGGAATGAAATATATAAGCAATATAATCTGTGTGTACACTTAATTTTGTGTAAGGCAATATAATACCTTAACTGCTCTATAAGGAGTGTGAATACCATGTTCCATTCAATTGCAAAGAGGAATGAAATGACTTCCAACTAAATAATATATATTTTGTTATATGAACTTTAGTATAGATATACTAGAAAATATAAAAAGAAAACAGATAAATGCTTTTAAAAAAATATCTTAGTTTGTGGGCAGGTAAGCATTTCTGCTGCCACTTCACACAAGATGTTCAACATGACAGACAAGAGGCCTGAGTGTAGATATTACAAGTAAGTAGTTGGGGTGAATAATAACAGGTCAGACTGGTTTGTGGATGATCAAAGAAGGGAAGCAAAAACCATCAGGAAGTATGATATTTCTTTGACATCTTTATTTACTGTGTCTTTGTAAAATGTTTATCTGAATCTTGATGGCTTTATGACTCCATTTGGGAAAAATGATAGCCATGTAAGCATATTGACATGGGGAGGTCTGAAGAATAGAGAATATACGTGTGAGGGAATTTTTAAAAAACAGCATGGCCAGCAGACATCTCCTCCATCCACATCCAAGGAGTCAAGGTGCACTGAATTGTTATATAGGGGGGGGCTGTGTCCCGCTGCCGAGAAGTGGGACCGTTTTCCCAGCATCCAGCTCCCAGCCGCCAGCTAGCTTATGCCCGAAATAACCACACGAAAACTGTATTCATTTAAATTACTGCCTGGCCCATTATCTCTAGCCTTTGCTTGGCTAACTCTTACATCTTAAACTAACCCATTTCCAAAAATCTGTATGTCACCACGAAGTGGTGACTTACTGGAAGACTCTAACCTACATCCATTTCCGGCCGCAGAATCATGACATCTGGCCTTCTCCCCAGCCTTCCGTTCTGTCTACTCTGCCCACCTAAGGGCTGACCTATCCTATAGGCCAGCCAGTCTCTTTATTTAACCAATGAAAGCACAGAAAAACAGAAGAACCCTCCGACACTGCTGAATCACCTGGAGCAGAGCTTTGATGGAAATTTTAATTCAAGGAGAGGGGCAAGGGAAAGATTGAGTTGATAGACTGTGGAGACCAAGCTAGGATGGACCAAAGCAAGGACACAAATAAGTAAATGGAAGTGAAAAGATGAAGGGGAAGAGACTTGCCGGATATTTAGATCTCATTATACAGATAGTTCAAGTGAAGTTTAGGAAGATGGAATTCAAGAGGTTTCATGCTAATGGTAACCACCCAATAATCCAATAATTTTTGTTCCTACATTCTGGTTTCTAAATGTAACAGTCCCAGGGGATTATCTTATTCTCTTCCTGTGTTTAACTCAGGATTGGAGGCAGTCATTACTGGAAACTAATTTAGTGCAGAAAATTTTCTTCCAGTGTTTAAAATATTAGAAGATGGCAAATTCCCAGTTTCTGTGAAATTTGTTACATTTTTGCATTCTGACTGTTGCCCTGTCTTTTGGTCCATGATTTTACCCTCTCAGAATCTTACAGGTCAAATTTTTCTTTTGTTATTATGTTTGCAAAAACATATGACAGCCTTTATTTTATAAGTTCTCAGGATCTTTGTCCCATATCAAATCAAGTATGTGTACAAAATAGTATAAAATTCTTGAAACTAAATTTATTGTATTATTATAAACTTGGAAATTATGACATTTTACTTGGTTTTGTTTTCAGTCAGTTTGCTTCTCTTTCATTTAGCCTCCCTTTAAGGTAACTGCTTTTTTACTTCATTTAATACCTTTTATATTTTATTTATTTTGTATGTGTATATGTACATATGCAGGCATTCTGGCATACATGTGGAGATTAGAGGACAAATTGCAGGAGCTGATTCTCCCCTTCTTCATGTAGGCTCCAAGGGGTTGAATTCAGATACTCAGGCTTGGCATTCAGCAGCACCTTTTCTGCTAGCCACTTACCAGCACTATTGTTATTATTAATTATTATTATTTAAATAAATTAATTCTATCCAGAAAAAGGCAGTCCTCTCAAGGGTATCAACAAAACATGGCATATCAAGCTGCAGCAAGACCAAGCAACTCTCCTTGTATTAAGGCTGGGCAGAGTGACTTAGTATAAGGAGTGGAGATTAGCCCCTGCTCCCACCGTTAGGAGTCCTGCAAGAAGAAGACACAACTGTAACATATATGTACGGTGCCTAGATCAGTCTTACGCAGTCTCCTTGGCTGTAGGCTCTGTGAGTCCCCATGAGCCCAGGTTAGTGGATTCTGTGGGTTTTCTTGTGGTGTCCTTGACTCTTTTGACTCCTTCAATCCTTCCTCCCTCTCTTCTGCAGGATTCCCCAAGCTCCACCTAATGTTTGGCTGTGGGTCTGCATATGCTTCCATCAGTTGCTGGGTAAAGTCCTTCTGATGACTATTGGGCTAGGCACCAAACTGTTAGTATAGCAGAATATCATTAGGCATCATTATAATGACTTTTTTTCTCCAGCTGTGTACCTCCCTTCTTTTTAAATGAACTAATTCTTTGAAAATGCCACTGATACAATACATTCTGGTCACACTCATTCCTCCTTCTTATCCCATTTCTACATCCACCAAGCAGCTCCCCCCAAGTACCTATTCTACATTCATATTCTTTTGTTTTGGTTTTGCTTTGCATAGGCAAATTATTATTTATATGGATTATTAAGGACTATATGCACCTTTGCTGGGGACAAAATTTTGTTTACATCAATCCTAGCTTGAATGAATGAATCATGTGAACCTTTGAAGAACCATTTGGATGACAGAGATGACTATTCACACATCCGGGCCACAACATCCTCTTTACACATCTCTTATGGACATTTTTACCATCTTAGATGTTTTCTTTTCATATATATATATAATTTATTCTTCTCTTATACACTGCATCCCAAACGTAGTTTCCCCTCCTTCCACTCCTCCAAGTGCCTCCAAATCCTTCCTCCACACCTCCCCACTCCCCCAGATTTACTCCTCCTCAGTTTAAAAAAATCATGGAACACATTCGCAGGATTTGGTAGTGCTCATCTTTCACCCCAGCACTCAGGAGGCAGAGACAAGCAGATCTCTGTGAGTTGTTCCAGGACAACCTGACATACAAATTGAGTTCCAGGACAGCCAAGGCTATTACACAGAGAAACTCTTTCTCAAAAAACCAAACACAACAACAACACAGCAGCGGCAGCTGCAACAACAACGACCCCCCCCAAACCTAACTATACCACTCAAACAAACTTGCACACACAGAAACACCCCAGAACACAAATGGATAGCAAGAAATGATTTATGAGATGAACAGTAGTCATTTATTCTGCCCTGTTTCCACATTCAAGATTAGGGCCCACAACAAAATGAAGTTTAAATTCTGGGTTCTCAATATAAAAAGCAACAAAATTCAGAGAACCACTGACCATGGGGCAGGTGCCCAGCTCTAGCCCATACGTCTACAGCACAACCCCTACACCTAAGATGCAGAGAGCATCACAGAAGAAGGGGCAGAAAGACTGCAAGAGCCAGAGCACCAGGACATCTGCTGCAGGATTCTATCATTTACGTTTGTCAGGGAGGCTGCACTTGGGAACTCAGCACAATACAGCTGCCTGACCAAGACCTCAAGAGTGACAATACCAGCTGAAGGGGCAGCGTGGATGGGTGAACTCCAACAAGGCCCCATTCCTAGATGAAGACCACAGGCAATCAATAATGACTGCTGTGGGAGGGAGACTCAGCCTTCCACAAGGATGAGCTATCTCTAATTGGTTATTCGATACCAACTAGTCAGCCCTGAAAACACAGGCGCAACCCTAGATGAGCTCAGTAAGTTGTATTTATGTATTTATTTGCTTATACGATAAGTACGCAATGATAAAAATTAAAGAAAAAGAGCCCATGAATTTTTAAGTTAGGTGGTGGACACAGAGGGGCTAGAATGAGGGGGAATAATGTACAGTCAGTAATAGATGAATTTAAAAACA
This sequence comes from Dicrostonyx torquatus, assembly GCA_028555095.1. Lineage (NCBI taxonomy): Eukaryota > Metazoa > Chordata > Mammalia > Rodentia > Cricetidae > Dicrostonyx > Dicrostonyx torquatus. The sequence goes on along the minus strand of JAQHUG010000054.1, from coordinate 6,548,687 downwards.
ATTCTGGTTTCTACCTGTCCATAAGAAAACCAATCATCTGTTTCTCTTTTAAACATACGTTTTGATTAAAGGTCTCAATGTACCCTCTAGTCTTGTGTAGTTAATACGACTCTTGTACTAAAAGCCACTGTATGGGAATTGTTTTGTTCTTTAACAGAAGAATATTATGTTTGATTCTTATTTCTATCTCCTCTAGACAAGCAGGATACTTAGTTTAGCTACCACCTCCCTTCCCAAGATACTTAATTCTAAGGTCTGAGGAAACTTATGCAAAGAAAACATTAGGAGAATGTCCCTCTCATCTTGTATTACTAAAGTAGGCTGATGCTGTCTGTTGACAAGTAGTATTGCATGCTGGGAGTACAGAAAATCCCAAACTTGGACATAGACTTCTGAACTTCATGAATGGACTTCAGCTTGGAAATTTCAGATCCTGGGTCCAGCTCTCCTCTGTATGAGAGACAAACACTTTCCCAGAGCCCTGCCATTTCTTTGGGGACCTGATAAATGGGTTCGGGATCCCCTTCCTGAGTGAAGTCAGATGGTTCCAATTGTCCCAGTCTCGGACAATTCACCTTCTCGCTCACTCTCACTCTTTATCTTCAAGGATGCTCTCTCTTTTCTTTCCCCTCCACTCCATGATTACTGTGGCAATGTCCTCTTCAAGGACTTAAGGCCTTTACAGAAATAAAAAGGAAAGACAAAAAGAAAAAAAAAGAAGAAAAAAGAAAGAAAAAAGGCCAGTCCCTTGGGATCTCCTACTTTAGAACCAGCGCATTTGGAGCTCTCCTGTGGGAAATACCAGATGTGAAGCGCTGGCTCATTGACCCTTGACTCTGCCCTGACGCTGGAAGGGCCATCACGGGAAGACTTGAACCTTTGCCCCGACTGTTCTGTGGTTTATTAGGCCTGTGTTGAGGGAGCGCAGAAAGTACAGTGCAGACCGAGTTTCCCATGTGTAGCTCATTATGCTGTTCACATCGGTGTGTACAAACTCTTCAAAGCAGAGCTGGGCCACCCAGTCTTTCTTCGACGCTAATCACACACCGCCATACTCATGTACCCCCACGCTTGTCCTTGGCGGAAGGAAAACAGCCCCTATGGACCTGTTACTGCAGGACTGCAGGCAGGCTGACCTACTTCCCTCATGCCCCACTGACCTAAAATCCCGCAGGTCCTGCATGCTGTCATATGGTCACCTTGGATCACAGTCGCTCAGCTGGGAGATTAAGTTGCACAGTAGGGAAATATTTCCGCTTTACTGAGCTGAGCCCTGACCTCAGTGCAAAGGTACTTTCAGAGCAAAGAAAGGTGGTTCTGGGAAAGAAAAGCCTGCTAATTCGAAGCATCATCTGGCCATAGGCCTTGAAACAGGAACAAACATTCTCCATGACCTTGTAAAAAGCCACGGTTAGCTGCTTGAGACCAAGTGACACTCCTGTCAACTCGTTCTCTCTCTGAAGACTTCCCGAAGCCTGCAGGCTCTGGAATCCAACTCTGGTCTTTAGTTTTTATCTTTCTTCTTTCTTCTTTTTGAACTTCTTTCAGTTCAAAAGAACTTCCTGAAAATGGGAAAGAAGATTTTGCATACTATTATTACTTGATAAATTTCTTCCTGCTGAGCCTACTCTTTTGACTGTTATTTGACATGATGAAGGCATATTAACTGATAAAAGCATTGTCTTCAGAGTATGGGGCAGGGAAGAGGCCAAGGGTAGCCTCACCCTTCAAACAACGCACGTGGGCTGGGGAGGTGGCAGAAGGTGAAGGCCCTGTTCCTTCACGATCCTTAGTGAATTATAACTAACATGACCCTGTCATTTGGTCTCATTTGATGATTAAAGGCTTCCCATACAGTCATTCATCAAAAACTCATTCTGGGGTCACCACAGACCAATAGTCACACATGCCCATTGTTGCAACAGCCTGGGTTTGAATTTCTTGTTGGTTAACATAAAAAAGGTAAAAGCAAAACAAATCCAGTTGTGTTTATTTTAACAAAAACAAACCTCACTATTTCTGGGTGTACCTGGGAAGAGGTCAAGTAGTTACTTTAAAACTATCACAATCCCAGAGGACCTAGACAACAATGAGGACCCTAAGAAAGACATACATAGATCTAATCTACATGGGAAGTAGAAAAAGACAAGATCTCCTGAGTAAACTGGGAGCATGGGGACCATGGGAGAGGGTTGAAGGGGAGGGAAGAGACAGGGAGGGGAGCAGAGAAAAATATAGAGCTCAATAAAAATCAATAAAAAACAAAACAAAGCAAAACAAATTATTAAAAACTCATTGTTTGGAATTGGAGCAAAAAAGCCCATTTTTGTCTTCATTATACACATTTGTTATTCTAGAGGATACTCACTCTAGAAAGTTGATTACATTTCTCTTGGTTACTCTTTCCTCTTAGGAAAAAGATACTACAAAGGTTCGAGACTAGTCTGTACGGTGTTGTATTCATATATCTTTCCCTTCCCGTCTTTATTCTTTCTCTCTTCTCCTTTTAGTTCTCATCCTTGTTTTCTTTTGTTTTCCCTTCCTCTCTACTGTCCCCTTTCCTCCTAAATTCTTGTGCTAGACTTAGATAATGGGGATCCAAAAGTGAGACCATGATCTTTACTGCAGAGATTATTATAGAATAGAAAATACAACAAAAGCATAATAAGCACGAGAAAATTAAAGCAAGTGGATAGCACATAGCTTGCTAAGGACCACTTAGGTTGAACTTGACCCAGGATGTAAATGTATAGGATGTCATAAGCCAGGTTCTGAAGTTCTGTGGAATTACAGAAAAATAAGGCTAATGAGAGCTCCTGAGTGCAATCATAGTTTGAGTTAGTCTTGAAGGATGCATGGTTGACAATATGTACCCATGGTTAAGGCAGGTGAGGTCACTTCATATACAAGAAAGAGAATGAAAAAATCAAAGAACATCAGAGACACGGCTGACAGTCAAGACTTCTTTATTTGTTTCTCTTCCAGTTAATATAAATCTGATTTAAGTAAATGATTGACCCTCCCAAAAGTGGAATTTTTAAAAGAGTTTAATAAAGGAATTCTGTACAGATAGTTAACAGAGCAAAGCTAGCATAGAGAAAAGTGCGGGAATGATTATGTACTGTTGGAGAAGGGAGCCACTTGTTGGTTCCCAACCGCCTGTTTAGACCCAAAACAATCACACAGAAACTATATTATTTAAATCACTGCTTGGCCCATTAGCTCTAGCTTCTTAATGGCTAAGTCTTACATATTAATTTAACCCATCTCCATTAATCTGTGTATCACCACGTGGCAGTGGCTTACCAGCAAAGTTTCAGCATGTCTGACTCTGGTGGTGGCTCCATGGCTTCTCTCAGACTCCGCCCTTCTTTCTCCCAGCATTCAGCTTAGTTTTTCCTGCCTAGCTAAGTTCTGCCTTGTTGTAGGTCCAAAGCAGTTTTCCTTATTCATTAACCAATAAAAGCAATACATAGACAGAACGACCTCCCACACCAATGTACAATTCTGTGTACAAAAAAAAAAAAAAGCAAATTAACATGTACTAAAGTTTGTGGGGGCTGGTCCAAACCTCCCATTCTGAACAGTGACATTAATTCATCCTGGGGAAGTGTTGATGTTGGCAGCTCACAGCTAAACCCTTCTTCAAGAATAGCCCTTTGCCTAAAAAAGCTGCTTTGCTGAGGGCTATACTCTCTTCTTGAGAACAGTTCATACCCATAAAATGGGTGATGTCAGAGTATAAGTTCCAGGAATTTGAGGCCACTTGGGATGGCCATCTTAGAGCCAGAGCTTCTTGTGGCATCTGCTGGGGCCTCCTCTCTATGTGTTTCACCAATTCTAGCTCTTCCTCTGTCCAAACCTGTGTGGCTCAATACTTTTCAGGTCTTGTTCCCACACACATCATCCAATAAGCATCATGCATCCAGATCACAAGCCCAGAGATTGCTTCTCCAGGAGACCCATGTAAGACCATCTTAACTCACACCATGCCTCAAAACTACTTCCAGAGAGAGAACACTAGGGCACAGAGAGATGGAGTAATTTGTACAAAGTCCCACATCTGAGCAAGGACAGAGTTAGGACAGAAGCCCAGGCAATCTGGCTTTACAGTGCCCACTCTTAGCCATGAATGGAAAAGAAAACAAACCAGCTACAGCTGCATGAGTGTCCTGGGTGAATCACACAAGCACACTGCGGAGTGGACAGACCAAGGCACAGCAATGCAAGCATTACCATTCCACTTATATGAAGCACCAAGTCAGACAAAATCAGTTCTATTGTTTATGAGCACACACCTCATAAACAATATGAGAAGGAAAAGATGTAAAGGAAGACAAGCAATGATTATTAAAAATGTCTACTAGGTGAGTGGGGTGGGAAGGGGTTCTAGTGACACTAGTAATGTGTGGTGTTTACATATCAGTTTATGTTTATAATCATGTTATAAACATGTTTTCACTTTTTACGTGAATGGAAGCTCACAATAAACGCCCCCCTCAAAAATAGAAGTCCACTTCAGGAGAGCTTTAGCATGGTAGAGCCCTTACTTCTTTCCTCTGTAGCCATTACCCATGGCATGTTTTTGGGGAATCCTTCAAGTTGCCTGGTTTTGAATAAGTAGCTCTGCTGTGGCCACTGGGTAGCAGTTGACTCTGCTCTTTCTCACTATGGGGATGCAGGCAGGGCTCCGAATTACCCGCTTTAGAGGAGCTTCCTGGCTCCTCTCGGATTGGCTGCACAGCATCCTTTCCTTCCTACAGTCAGGCAGCTCGGCATGAACATTCTGAACAAAGTCATCAATTCAAGCATCCACTTTAAAAGATCTTTCTTTTTCTTCTTAGGATTTGCTTCATAAAACTTGAGGGAGGTTTAGTGGGATAGAAGAATGTTTTAACCCAATAATATTGTTTGATTGCTTTGCAGGCAGCCAGTAGCCAGCAGTATGGCTCCCCCTTTCCTTTATCCATGTGTGATTTGGCTACATGAGAGCTGGCAATGAAGAGTATGTGCCTGCCAAAAGCAGGAATAACTATTTGTGGGAGAAAAGGGACCCAAAAGGTGTGAGAATGGGATCAGTATAGGGGATAAGTAAGAAAAAAATAGAAAAATGCATGTGAAAATGTCACGGTAAAACCCATTTCTTTGCATCCTAACCAAAATGGCAATTAAAATAAAGTTAGAGGCTGAGAAATGGTTACCAGCATATTCTGTTCTTGCAGATGACCCAACTTTACTTCCCGGCACTCACTTTGGGTCAGTGAAGGTCAGTTTCTTCTATCAGAGAGTTCATTGAATGGTGAAGAAGGCTGCCAAGATATGGTAATAATATGGAAAGTGAGACGTGACCATGAAAAATGAAGACCCATCAACATTTTTATCTTGGTTCTTGATAGATAAAAAGCTTACTCATGAGGCAGAGTCATAGCATGATGGTTCAGAAACCACTCTGGGTCTGAAGACATTTCAGTTGGTTAGTTTTATGAAATATTTTTTTACTTACTAATGCGAAGAAGAAACTTGTATTTCTTCACTGAAAAATTCCCAAGGTATTGTTATTTCAACAGGAGGAAATCCTTTTTTTTTTTTTTTCAACTTGCACTTGCCTCAAATTGCTCATGAATTAACAGGCTCAGAGCTATTGCCACTTCCTGGTGGGCCACTTTCACAGAGCAGGAGAAGGCAGGGGTTCCTATTCATTGTGTTTCTTGGGATTTCGTCCTGAAGGTCTGAGCTTTGCCATGATTACTGAACCAGTGTTGCCTGGAGTAGCGAGTACGCTGCTGGAATGAGGCTGTGGCCTCAGGTGGACAGTGGACGTGCACAGCGCACCATGCCCAGCAAAGCCTTAGCCGCACTTCCCTCTCAGGTGCTCTGTCAGGAAATGCTGCCTCATGGGTTGTAGCTACTTGTCAGGCTCATGACTCAACAAACTGAAATATTTGCCAAGTGAGGTTTGATTGCACAACTCAGGCTGTTTGCTCATGGCACACACGACACTGAACATAATCAGCAGGTCAGCTCTGCTGTTGCTAGGCAGCAGCTAGGAGGAGCAGAAATGGAGCAAGAGGAGAAACAGCCTGACTCTGCCTGGAGAGGTCAACAGGATGCCAACAGACACAGGTCATGCTGTTTTCTTTCTCTGGAAAGTCAGGTCCATGACCGGTTAATGCAAGTACAACATGGAAAATGATTCCTGAAGGCTATATCTCAGTGCCAAGCATTTCCTGGTTTTCACTGTGACCAACATATGGATGGTATTAGGTTGCTTTGCAGCCTAGCTTCTAAACTTCATGTAAACTTCATATGCTAATGGGAATTCACTTCACAGAAAGGCCAGGGTCTGTGATGTGAGGCTGAAAGTGAGGCCCCGGAGCAGGGTGAGGATGCCAGGTAGTGTCTTTCACTGATGCTCCATTGTCACCAGTATTCTCCATCTCCAGTGGCCAGCTTTCCCTGAAGGATCACTTAATACTGGGATCAATGTGCTTGTTACTTGGGGCTGGTCTAATTCTCTTTAGTCAAGATTCCATTAGGAAAAAAAAAACCTTGCCTTTCAACCATAGAAAATACTTATTTCCTAAAGTAGGAAGGCAGTGTCCATTAATACTTCAGAAGTAAATTTCACTAAAATTAAACATCCAGCAAAAATATTTTGCAAGAAAGAGGATAACTAGAGTCCTATGACCCTACAGGATCCCTTAGATCGACAGATGTTTTGAGTTCTATTGCTGTGCTGTATGAACACAGGGGGCTCCCATCCCTTGCATTATTCTTTGCTGGGCAGCCCCACTTTCCCAGTAAACTTTCAGTCATACCATTATTTTCCCCACCCAGGTTTTTTCTTGGCAGAGAGTTATTGTCCAAAGACAATAACGGTTTTCACTGGCTTGTTGATGAAGGTGATACTTTTGATTTAAGCCATGGTGCAGGAAATGCAGTGAGAAAGATCTAGAATTGGAACAGTGTGGCATTCACTATCCAAATGGCAATTCCTAGTAACTGGCTCTGAATCTCCCATCTCATGGCCCTGAGTGAAAAGAGAGAGAGAGAGAGAGAGAGAGAGAGAGAGAGAGAGAGAGAGAGAGAGAGAGAGAGAAACAGCTCTTTCCTAGCAGACAGCATAAAAACAATCAACTCGCTCTCTCTTAATCTTCTAATGAACAAATGGGAAGTTTCAAGTTCATTCATTCATAATGCATCATTGGGGCTAGTAAAGGCCTTCATGTCCACTTTGGACCACTGTTAACCATTCCAATTTTTTTATTATGTTAACATTATTAACATGTATTCAATTCTAAAAATAGTTGCTGATTCTCCTGTAGCTTACTGGATATGTTAGGCGCAGACCTAGGTACTTGGGGTCCCCCCAAAAACCTTTGCTCTCCTAGAATTCAATTTTAGTTGCAGAATAGATGGCAAGAAAGGCATGAGCTGTGTTATGGCGGTGACTCTGAGTTGTCTCATGAAACAATGAGATAATTTTCACCAGGCATGACTCGCCACTTGCTGTTTCAAAAATGTTGTGAACGCAGTTTCCTTTGTCATCTGTGGCATTCCTAACCCAAATCCTCGAGCTCAGTGTTCACTTGGCACCAGGTGTGTGATCAGAGCTGCCATGGCAGGCACGGGGCTGGGCTGCATATAACACATGACAAAAAGGCAGTCAGTGGCCGGGCGGCGGTGGCGCACGCCTTTAATCCCAGCACTCGGGAGGCAGAGGCAGGCGGATCTCTGTGAGTTCGAGACCAGCCTGGTCTACAAGAGCTAGTTCCAGGACAGGCTCCAAAGCTGCAGAGAAACCCTGTCTCGAAAAACCAAAAAAATAAAAAAAAAAAGAAAGGCAGTCAGTAGAGAAACAGTTCTGTAAGGCCAAAGCAGAAATTTATTTAAATTGAGTCCCAAAAAGTTTGATTCTTTTACCTTATACTTTTAAAGAGTTATATAAAATTAGAGTTTTATATAAATCATTTAAATAAAAGTCATTATATATAAAACAAAGAAGGAGTTTGGGAGAGAGCGACACTGAGAGTTCCTGAAGGTGGTCTCTTTGTAGGGACCTCTCCCTACCTCTCATGAAGTAGCCAGCAAGCCCTCTACTTTGATGTTTTTTTGTGTGTGTTCAATCTTTTTGTTTAAATCCTTATGCTATCTAGATTTTAGGTCAGGTTACTGGCAGCATTCTGGGTTCTTTAAGGAGGAAAACATTACTTATGCCACATCATACAAAATGTGTAAATTCCTTCTGGTAACAATTTTACCTATAGTAGTGGTTTGACCTGCAGAAAAGTGACTTCTCAAAGAGAAGTTACTAGCATGCTCTGTAGATACACGGTGAATATTCTTTCCAGGACCTAGCCCTGCAGTAGATAGTTTATAGTGCGGATAAGGGACAAGGAGAGACAGGCAATTTGTAGTCCTCTATTACTAGCAGTTGAGACCGAGGGCCAATCCCTGGCTGTCTGGAACCTGTGAGACATCACAGTCAGTATCTTATTCATGTTCAATAGGACTGTTTCCACTAAATCAGTCTCTTTTGAACACCTCCAGTGTGACAACTCTTCCTCTCAACAATTGGGACTCATCTGCAAACAAAACACACAGCATCCCTCCTCTTAAAAAAAAAAAAAAGGTTCATTTTAACAGTGGCGTGGGTAAGCCTTGAGAGTCTTCAGAGAGCTTGTCTTATGTTGTGTTTCACAGCACCCAAAACAAGCAAGGTGCCCATAGCAAAGAGAACCAGGGCAGGAGAGCACAAGAGACTCTTTTCTGCGTATTGGCAATTTAGTCATTTCTATTGAAATTTTCATTTCATTTTCTGTTTGGTCATAAAAATTAAAGTTAGAAATCTGGTCCTAGATGGACTGTGTATAAGGCATGTTAGTTACTTCATCTGCAGTGTTCCACTTGGGCATTTACAAGGGAGTCAGCCGGGCTCCTTCATAGGATAAAATACTTAACTGTGGTTTTCATGCAGTCCACTGGGTGGTCATTCCTTTGAGGGTATTATCCTGTGTGTCTGGCTCCTATGAATTATCTGATTGTTTCACGGTGTGCTGTAGGCCGAGGAATACTCCCTACATCTCTTCCACTTTTCAACATTCAAAAATAATTATGCAAACCTAGTGATTTTCATGCTCAATTTTAGTAAAACTTCTCCAGGGAATG
>JAQHUG010000054.1:6509148-6538280 GCA_028555095.1 Dicrostonyx torquatus | reverse complement strand
ATATATATATAACAATACATTTTTAAAAGGAGAGATTCTTATACATGCTTTATAGAAAATAGGTGGGACTCCAGAGGTAGGATGGAGCCTCGTAGACAACAACCAGAGGGACGGGGAATCCAGTTCACCACTTCTTGACTTGGTATTTGCTGCTTCTCAGCTGGACCAGGTGGTTACCCATAGATCATAAGCTACCAGAGACTGGGCCACCAAGAAATATTTTAGAACTACAAAAAATACACAGAAAATGATATCATACTTCTCTACCCTCTCCTCTTCTAGAAATAGGTTCTTTTGGCTTCAAATATTTTTGAAAATAGAAAACTAAAATGGACTTTCACAGATTGTTTGAGCATTTCAAAAAGAGAAAATTATAATAGAAAGCTATAGTGGAGATGTAAGTATTTGGTTTGAAACAGTACATTTAATAAGAGCACTTTTAAGCAAGAAAGTAGTAAATAAGTAAATTATTATTTTCTTATTGATTGATTGATTGGTTGTAATACTGAGGGTTGAACCCAGAGGTTCCACGCACTACCTCTGAGTCACCTCCCCGGTCCTGACTGTCAGTCTTTCTTTTGGTTGTTTTGCTCTGCAACCCAGCCTAACCTTGAACTCAAGGCAATCCTCCTGCTTCTGCCTTTTGAGTGTTGGGATTGCAAGCATGTGCCACCATATCCTGCAGGACATTTTATTCAAGAAGGAAACTAACTTCTTCAACTCTCATAACGTTAATGACTGATATTAATATCAAGCCAGACTTTACAATGATCTCAGTCTCTCCAGCTCCTGGCTGAGACTGGGGTGGGGGACTATCAGTTCCCCATTTAGAGAAGAAGAAACGGAAACTGAAAAGATTACAGAGGTGGAGTTCCAGCCCTGGGAAGGTGGCCGCTGCAGCTGGATGGCCCCTCGGGATCTCTGCTATGAGTCCAGGCAGTCACCGTGGAATGTATTCACCAGATATCTGATGGAAACAGCAGAGATGAGGCAAGATTTCATCGGATCAGGCCCTGTCATTAGATCTGACTCAGTTATTTCCACAAATGCATCTTCGTGCTAGGTGAATAACACTGAATGCTAGGTGACTCCAGTAGCAAAGGGAAGAACATTTTGTCTTCTTGCCAGGACATGGAATGGTATTGGCGTCACTGCGAGGAGGGAAATGAGTTCTCTGACTAGGTTTGAGGAACAAATTTGCCAGACTACCAAGAATCCTTCAATTCTAGTCATGATTGGTGCCCTGACTCATTGGTGTCATCCTGGCCAGGATGACGAAGCAAACTGCTACTGAGTGCGATGGAAAGTTTAAAGCTTTTGAAAATTTTGTAAAGAACTTTCTTGTTTTGTTTTGGTCTGAGGGTAGCATGTAAGGACACACACACACACAAGTCCTCACCCACTCCACTCTTCCCCACATACACAAATTCACACATGCATATATATGTTTATGTATGTATATATACACACACATTTTAGTGAATTATAAAAAATTTCATCTCTTAATTTACTTTTGTTTGCTTATGGTAACAATGAAAATTTTTCATTATTTATTACAAATTGTTCACCTTAACTTATATCAACTTAATTCTTTGTATAGCTTATTTTTTTTTAGTATATTGTTAGGGAAGTATGACCAGCTACTCGATAGATTAATAAAGATGTGGGAAGGGGGAGATGTTGCCCAGGTCTGTACTAAACGCAAGGTTTGAAAATGAGCCGTTGGCCTAGCCTTGACTTAAGTGTGTGTTTCTCAGGGCTGTGCTGTAACTTTTAAGCAAGGAGTTGGGAGTGCAAATGGCATGGTCAAGAAGTCCCATGAGGAAGAAAGAGACAGGTTGCTGACATCGGAGAGGAGACTGTGTCTAAGAGAGGTAGGAGCTCATCTAATGGAGATAAGAACAAATGATCTAAATTCTGTGATTCTTCCTTTATCTATAACCAAGCTTGGCAACGAGGATAAGATGGTTAAAATGCCAGATTGAGCTACTTTTAATTTATATTTACATATACTTATTTATGTGTGTGTGTGTGTGGTGGGAGTGTCATGCATGCCATGGTGTGCCCATGGAGGTCAGAGGACAACTTGCAGAAGACATTTCTTTCCTAATATTATTCCTGGGGATGGTATAGGTCTTCAGGCTTGGAAGCAAGAGCCTTTACCTGCTGAATAATCTCATTGGCCCCAACAGCTCATATTAAATGGATGGAAAAAAAGCAGAGGCAGTTTTCATTCTGAACTAACTTTAATTTGGGGAAGTTCCCAATGTGTGATGTGAGAGGACTAATGGAAGTTAACAATCACGCCAAATACCTGGCACAGGCCTGCTTCCAATGGCCACATGTCACTCCCGCTCATGTCACTGTCTTTCCCTGCTTCATCTGTCAAGGGCCTCAGTCATGATTTTCCACCCTTTTCATGTCTGGGCATTATGACTGCTCAACTCTTTAACAGGATTACTGCTTATGATTGACACCGAGCATCTCCTCTGACACTTCTTCCTGTTCCCACATCATTCCTTCCTAGTTGGGAAGTTCTTGGAACTGAGAGTGGATCAGTTTCAATGTGAAAATGCTTATGTTCGTGACCACATAAGAGACACTAAAAGAATTGTTACAGAACAAAGGGAACAAGAGAGGAGCAAAGGAAAAGGGTGAAAATCCAAGATATTACAGGTCATTGCTAACCTGTGATGTCAAATCTGGGATGGTAAAAGAAAATAATAATAATAATTAAAAGAGAAAACAGGAGGGCTGGAGAGATGGCTCAGAGGTTAAGAGAACTGACTGCTGTTCCGGAGGTCCTGAGTTCAATTCCCAGCAACCACATGGTGGCTCACACCCATCTATAATGAGATCTGGTACCCAGAACACTATATACATAATAAATAATTTTTTTAAAAAAAAAGAAAACAGGAAGGTGATGGAGGCCTTTGGGACCTGACTTAAGAATTCAAAGTTATACTGGGTTGCATAGAGTTTGAGACTAAAATCTGTCTTAAAAGAAATATTATTCTCCCAGGCAGTAACAAAGCACACACACAAACTTGAGAGAGAGAGAGAGAGAGAGAGAGAGACATCTAGCAAAGGAACTAAACATTCTAGCTTCTTGTTAACCTTTATGGTTAGAGGCATGATGTCAAAAGAAGTCATCACTTTTTACACTTTCTAGGACGGAATCCTGGCAGGGCAACTGACACATAGGATTCATAATGCTCATGTCTTCATAAGCAGAACAAATTTCTAAATCATTACAAGAAATGCTGCCTCATGATGGTACCCATAGCATCATGTGCTAGTGAGAGAAGAGGATGTTGTTCTCCATGTCTGGCCATCATCTCTGGCAACTTCCTGGAGAAGCAGCAATATTCATACTTACAAATAACCAGCAGGAGTGACAGGGGTCATCGACACTCTGACCCTCTTCGAAGCTGACTTAAGAGTAACCCTCCAAGTATAATGATACGGGCAATAGCTATAACTTGTTGAATGCCTATTGTTTAGTGCTCACACCATACACACTAATTATCAGTTCATCCCTCATCACCACACGTTTTGACACAAGACCAGAGACTCCATACCTAAAAAGAAAGTCTGAAGGTCACTCTGCTGCTGAGTTTGTCCCCCACACTCAAGGCTGAAAGCCAGAGTGGTCTGATCATCCGCTGTGTGCTCTTGTCACGTGCCTTGTAGAGCTGCACAAAGTCAGGCTGTGCCCTTTCCAGTGTGCCTAGTTTCTCAAACACACAACGTCTCGTGCTTTCCTTTCCTCTTTCTTCCCCTTTGAGAATGTTTTCTCCCCTCTTTTGTTTGAGTGCATCATGAGGTTGCTGACTCAGCAAAGTAGACATTGAAGGGCAGGTCTTTAGGCTGTGTCAAGACTTTTCATGTATGTACATTGATAGTGACATGTCACCGCAGGGAACTGAGCTATTTCTGATCCTTTTTCTTACACCTATCACTGTGGTAGGTGGTCTGTTGGTTTTCTGTTTAGTTTTTGCTGATATTTTCACATTCCATTTTCACCACAGCCCTGTGACATGGTAATTAATTACCTCATTGTGTATATGAGAATTTCTATAGAACACAGATTAAGACATTTGGCCAGTGTCACATAGAGGATGGCAGATCCAGGGGTTTTATTCTAATGTCCCCAACTGTAAAGTCTATGCTACTTGCTACTTTTACTATACATTAAGTCACATTGCCTATTATCTGAATTAAGTTCTCCTTTTCCTTTCAATAGCTTATTGTGTTTGGGTCAGGCTAGTCTCCTAGCTCAAATGATCCACTCCAGTACCTTGGGAAACAGAACTCCTTGTATCCAGATTTTCTTTTCCCCAGGATTGTTATCTCTCAGAGATCCTCATTTCCATGGCAACATATTGTTATGGTCTTGAGGTATCAAAAAGAGGAAGGAAAACTATGTCTCAGAAAATGCTAGGATGAAAACGTCAAAGCAGGCAACTGTGTAGGTGTGCTTGCATTCTGAAGAGAAGGGAGGTCGATACTCCAATGTCACTCGGGGTCATAATGTAAATGTAGAGAAATGAAGAGTGTAAAGACAGGTCTGGTGATCCCGTGGCTGTCAGAGATGAACACAAGGAGTCAATGTTAGAACCAATTCTGTCAGAGATAAACACAAGAAGTCAATGTTAGAACCAGAATTGGGAAAGCTAGGGTAAGTGTTGTTCCTAAGTTTCTATGCTATGCTCCTGGCATCATTTCTCTTTCCAAGGAATGCTCCCCCAGTTTATTTGTCATCTGAGGAACGGTGGTGCTTCTCTCCGTCAGCAAGACAGGGCCTGCTGATGTGAGTTCACTATGAAAACACTGTTCAGAAACACTAGTGAATGATTCGCAAATGTTCTAGTTGGAGTCACATTTAATTGTATTCTTAAGAACATCTCAAAATTGAAGACACCAACAATGACCGTTTTCTGCACATCACCCCCTGCCCTTTAAAATCTTTTCAATTTATTCATCTGTTTTTGGACCGGTTAAAACATTTGGGACCATGAAACAAAATATAAGAATAGCACACAAACAGATAGATAGATGCCCAGTGTAACAGTCAAAGTAAAGAGCAAATTCACATTGTAGGCAGTTAGAGAGCACTGTAGCCCTCACTGATGACACACCACTGTCCTTGAGAGAGCATCATGTTTTAAAAAAACACACACACCTGAAGTTTGACTGTAAATTCTCAAATATACAAAATGTATTTTTTTTTCTCGATAAGGGAAGACATAAAGCAAGAAGATCAAGGATAATACTTCGAGAACCCTTGACTTTTCTAACAGGAATTGACTGGGGAACTTTAAGGCTGATGCCATTGACATAGACTGTTTCTCCAAATGAGACTACAGTTTCGAGGTTCCTCGTGTAATGTATCCCTGGGGAACCCGTAGGAAGCAGTAGAGAATGGAATGCTTACTTTAGCAGATGGGAACTTGGGAGCTTTCTCAAAGTTGCAGACCAGCTGAGCAAGTCCTTAGAGCCCAGCTCTCTGGTCTGGCTAGTTCAGAATATCTGAAATTAAGGGAGAGAAATTTAATGAAGTTGTAAGGAGGTTGCTTCTTTGTTCCCAGCTGCTCAGCCCCAAAATAATCACACAAAAGCCATATTATTTGCAATAGTGTTTGGCCAATAGTTTAAGCATATTTCTGGCTAACTCCTATCCTAAACCCGTCTCCATTAATCTGTGTATCGCCACGAGGCTGTGGCCTCCCAGGTAAAGTTCCAGCATCTGTCTCCGGTAGGCTACACGGCTTCTCTCTCTGCCTTATTTCTCCCAGCATTCAGTTTAGATTTCCCCACCTTGCTCTGCTCTACCCTATCACAGGCCCAAAACAGCTTCTTTATTAACCAATGGTATTCACAGCATACAGAGGGGAATCCCACATCATGAAGTCATTTAAAGTATTCCATTATCAACCTTTGCTTAAGAACAGACTTCATTATCTGAGACTTATTTGGCCTGCTGGGCACACACAAGATATTTTCATAGTTAAGACATTTATCAGTGCCTTCATTGTGAAAAAAAATGATCCAAATCTCTCAGTCAAAGAGAAATGTGTCTGATTATAAATTGAAAGTAGCTCATAAATGAGATGCTGACTCCATAACAGATTACAGGCTAAGGATTCCTACCGAGGTCCTGACAGACAGCTCACCTGTGAGCTAATAATGTCCATTCCATGTGTAGAGATGTCATGTGACTGGTAGCTAGAAACTCCATGTCACACAAATATTTCTAAATCTTTGAATGGTTGTAGACCAGATTTGGAATACACCACATAAGACTGTCACGAGTAAAAATGAAGATCGTAATATATAATGTGAGATGCTTAAACCTCTCACCAAGCGGTGGTGGCCCATACCTTTAACCCCAGCACTCGGGAGGCAGAGACAGGTGGATCTCTGTGAGTTTGAGAACAGGCTGATCCACAGAGAGTTCCGGGACAGGCTCTAAAGTTACAGAGAAATCCTGTCTCAAACAAAACAAAATAAAACAAACAAACAAACAAAAAAACCCAAAAAAATTGCTTACAATAGGATGAACTTTTTTGTTAGGGTTCATGAGAGGGAGAAACAATTGTCAACACTAATGATTATCAGCTGTCTTAGTGTTCCAGGTTCCAATTACAATAGAACTTTAACAATTGTCAACACTAATGATTATCAGCTGTCTTAGTGTTTCAGGTTCGAATTACAATTGTCAACACTAATGATTATCAGCTGTCTTAGTGTTCCAGGTTCCAATTACAATAGAACTTTAAAACAGTCTAAAAGAAAGAGGTTTAAAGAAACATTTCTGATGTTTCATACTATTAAAACTTAAATACCGTAAATACCATTTTTGGCTTTTTTTTCCCACTGTGTGGGCATTGCACATGGCACGGCCTCTTTAAGATGCTTCAAGCACTCATACGGTCACATTAGATGGGCAGCATGCATGAATATGAGAGACATGGTTCTCTGTCTTGGGAGTGCCAGTGGGGCATGGCCTCTCGTTCAGATGGCACCTGCTGGAATTAGATCTCAGAGTTCAGGCTCTGCCTCTGACTTCTTGTGGGACTATTGAGTTCAGAGGCCTCTTCTGCAAGAGGGGACGATAGCAGTGCTGACTTCATAGATGATGATTTAATGACTTGACAAATGGAAAGCATGAGAAATAATTTTGGGCACAGTGAAAATATGTTGTTAAGTATGTTTTTTCTGTAATTGTTCCAGATTCTCACTTAATAGCCTAGGAAAGTAAAACCTCTCAGGGTTCAGTAAGTTTTTTTTTTAAATAGTCTGAAGAATAGAACTTTATTTGCTATGGATTTAAATACATGTAATAAATGTCCATGAATTCCTCAATGTGTGTAATATTGCCTGGTACCAACAGTTTTCTTTTTAAATTATACTTTGGTAAAAAATTCCCTATTTTTTCATAAAAGTGTGATTTCAGTCTGACTTATGACCTAGGGTTATTTTAGGGCTAGTTTTAGAAGTTAGGTGCATATGTAATGTCTGTGTGGTGTGTCTTTGGGGGAACTGGGAAAGCCCCATGACTAAAATAATCTCCACCCTCAGAATGATGCCTGCAACCCTTATTCCGTGTTGAAACACACATCTTGTTCTTGTATTACAGAGACAAGTTTTATTTTTTAATTTGATTTTAATTTTTTAACAACTTAAAAGCTATTTTTATCACAAAAGACAACAGGAAGAAGAGAAACTGTGGGTCCTAGGCAGGTGCTAGGGAAATAGCGAGGGACCGGAGTGTGCAGGAACCCGCTTCAGGCCTTCTCACCCATGCTCCACTTGTGATGGGATGTAGGAGTCTCAACTCTTAGCAGTGGACAAACCATATACCCGAGTCCACGAAAAAGGCAGAAGGAAGGCTGAAATAACATAGCTCTGTCTTCTCAGAAAGACAGAAAATAGACACACACAACTGCAACAAGCCAGCTTGGGAGTATGCAACCTCACACATACAAGTATTCCTATTTTATGTCTTTATCCAGGGCTGCCATTGCCTATATATTACATCAAATCTATTTTTCACAATCATAGAGGGAACGAGGTGGTCTATGTGTTTTCCTTCATATCCTAATTACAGACAGTCGACAACTAATACCAGTGAGATCAGTATCTGAGAGAAAAAGGAATGGATCTGAAAAAAACTAAGTCCAAGTAGGAGCTCCATGGTGACTGTGACCTTGGTGACTGTGACCTTGGTGACTGTGACCTTGGTGACTGTGACCTTGGAGGGGACACAGCTCTTTCACAGGTGCTGGGAGGGCCTGCCTTCCAGATTTGAGGCCAAATATTTGTAAATTTTTTTTTCTGATATTTGCAACATAGACATAAACTGAACATGTTTTCAACCACTCTGGGAACAAATACTGGCAGACTGAAGCAAACCCGTCTTCTCCCTTCACATTCTTCTCTCTGGATTTTAGAGTTTTGTTATCACAAAGATACTATGACTGTTTTTGCTTTTGTCATAAGGAAAGCCTAATTTTTATGAGCTCCAGGGTGAATTAATACCTTCAAATACCTACTATACACTACAAATGCAAACTTTGTTTACAGGAACACCGATATCCACATTAATGGATATTTAATAAGTATTAACTCAGTAATGTGTGAAAAAGTTGCAAATGGTAAGTTAATGATAGGATGTCCTCTAAGAACATGAAGAACAGCCAGACGGTGGTGGTGCATGACTAATTCCAGCACTCAGGAGGTAGAGGGATCTCTGTAAGTTTGAGGCCAGCCTGGTCTATAAGAGCTAGTTCCAGGACAGGCCCCAAAGCTATCCTGTCTAGAAAAAAACAAAACAAAACAAACCATGAAGAGCAAAACCATGTTATGAGTATATTCATGGCTTTCTCTTATGCTTTTGTATTTGGAATTACTAATACTGAATAACTAATATTGTTTGATCAAATCAACAAAATTTTGAAGATATAATTTTGTCACTTTCCATAGAAATGATTCCTTTCTGATATCATATAATTTTGGTTAACTGACAATATAAAGTATTTGTCTGTCTATGTATGCTTTTTAAGTCCCTAGGCTGTTACCAGGGTGGAAATATGGCAATACCAATGAGAGTGGGTTTTGGTTTGTACCCAGGATGGCCCATTCTCTGCCACAGAGACAGGCTATTGTTCCTGAAATTTGCTTGGCTGTTGTAGAAGGTCTGTATATGTGTAATAAAAGGCTAGAATTCAAAACAGAGCCACCAGAGTATTTTTATTCAAGTCGTCTTCTACTGTCTCAGCTGGAAAAGAGATCACCATTTTGTCTTTGTCCTTAGTGTTGTTATAGAGAAAACTGAGTTTAAACGTGTCTGTGTCTTGACTGTGTCTGTCTTCTGTTGCATACGTGTCTATAAATCATGTTTGAGTTGTTGATCGCCCGAGGGGCCAGTCCCACTCAGTGTCACATTTTAGCTCGGCCCCTGAAGTTATCTTCCAGTTTTCACTCATTATAGTGTTAGTCAAAGAAGAAAATAGTTGAAATTGGGAAGCTTCACTAAGGGTAGGTAATACTAATTAAAAGTTATGGGTTAATGTGTGCTATGGTAGCTGAATGGTTCTTTTTAAATACTGGGAAGAAAATTTAACACCTAGGGTTATCTAGTCGAAGATCACCTAAATCATAGAAATTTCATAGATATTTTCAAATCATGAGGCCAGTATGAATTCTTTTTTAAAATTTAACATTTTTTTTTAGATTTTTTGGAAATTTCACAGCACACACCCCAATCCCACTCATTTCCCAGTCCTTCCACATCCACCTTCTGCTCTTGCAGCCTCCCCCACACACCCCCCAAAAAAGGACAAAATAAACACCAACTTCACTCCACTTCACTCCTCTGTCTTTTTCGTCTGTCCATCACATATTCGTCAGTGGCCCTGGGAGCTGTAGTGTGTCACATAGTAGACCTTTTGCCCAAAGACCTTTACCTACAAGTGTTCATTGCAATGAGTTGTTGGTCTGGTTCAAGGTCCTGACTTCTGCTACACCATCCATGGATGCTCATCGGGACTCCTCTTAGCTATCCTGCTGTTGCCCAGAGTTATGAAGATCCTGCGGTTATGGTTCCACAGGATCAGTCTCTTCACTCACTCCAGATGGGGTAGATGTCAAGACTAATATATGGTTTTAAAAGATTTACTTTATTTTAAATTGTGTGTGTGTGTGTGTGTGTTTGTCAGGGTGTATGCACGTGTGAGTGCAGTACCCACGGAATACAGAAGAGAGTGCCAGATCTCTTGGAGCTAGACTGTCAGGTGAACTGTGAGCTACCTGACATGGGTGCTGGAAACTGAACTCGGGTCCTCTGAATCAGCACTGCATGTGCGGTAACCATGGAGCCAGCTGTCCAGTCTCTAATACACAAGCCACAAGCACATTTGCAAGTCTGTCTTAATACCTATTGGTTCAGCACAGAAAGCTGAAACCAGAACACTTAGGGATAAAGGATTTTGGTTTCTGGCTTCATGTTTAAGCTGAATGAACAGCTGTTTTCCTAAATTTGGTAGTTTTGAGCAGAAAGAGGATGTGATCAGTAGAATAATGGCTAGACTAGAATTTTTCCCATAAGATGCTTCTATTAGGTCACATTCAAAGGGAGCTTTTCTGTCTAAGGCAATGAGTTTTTTTTTTCAACATTCTATTCTGCCTTTCTTGTGTCCTAAAACTCTATGAACACAATCATCATTGAAAGATAATTTACCAAAATACTAAGATAAAGCTCGAAGGACTGTCTCCTTCCCTCTTCCTTCTTCCCCACTCTTGGTGGCTTCTGATAGCTAAGGGGAAACCTTTAGAGGGTTGGCAGTTACCTCCAGGCCAACAAGGCCTTATTATTGCTCTCTTCGAGACATCTGCAATGGAAAATTCATTGAAGAAACAGGGACTTAAAGGGAGATTTCTCAAATCCTCGGGAAATTCCACTCGTGGTCAAGGAGTTCACCCCCGTGACTCCTAGGGTATGACTGCAAAGGGTGTTTCTCAGGAGCTTGCACTGATTCATGCCTCAGGAATCTGAGACTGGAGAGAAGCCTTGGGAAGGAAGCTACCCAGCAATGGTTTCTGAGATAGAGGACTCAGGAGGGACTCTTTATCTTTGGGATATTCAAATTTATTATTTGTGTACTTGTTACAGCACTAAGCATAGACCTAAGGTGTCAGATGGGACATACAAGCACTCTCTGGCTGAGCGATACCTCCAGCCCTTGCAAGAGCCTTTTATGCACTTACCTTGTGTGAATGAACTCAGGTACTGTTGCACAGAAGTTTTTCTCCAGATGGCAGGGAGAAGCATCAGAAGTCACTATGAAACAGCTCTTAAATTTTGTTCCAGGACGTTGATCATGGATGCCGTGTAAAGTCATGTGTAAAGGGCTGATTGTAGAGGGCCATTGACCTTCTGCAACAGATTGTAGGAGCAGAGCCCCATGTCTGACCCACGTCTCATGAACCTGCTGGGTGCTTCAGATTCATTTCAGGGACTGGGGCTGTGCCAGGCTTGAAGGATGGCTTTCAGACCTTAACCTACATGAGCCAGGTGGAGAGCAGCGCTGAGAAGGGCTCTGAGAGTGAAGGATGGAAGGAGTGGCTCTCAGAAAGAGTGCATGCACGCTGGAGTCTGCATCAGGGAGTCCCAAGCCTGCATGAATAGCTATAGCACAGTGGGGCTATGAAGATGAAGACCTCCAAAGAGGAAGACATTCAGAAAAATGATTAATAATCACAGAAATTAAAAATCTATAAAGTGGAAATACTGGATAATAGCAAATGCTAGTGAGAGTAGGAATAATGTAAGCCAAAAGCCACATTGCACATCTGCTGTCCCAATATTGAAATGGGTGAAATAAATACACAGTCCTGGAAATAATAAATCAAAATATTTCTCTGGGTGGTGTAACGGACAATACTACTTTCTTACATATTTGTTATTTCCTTAATGCCCTGTACTGAAAATGTTTTATATTTTAGTTAGAAATTCTAAATTAGGCAGGCAAAGGGCAAGGAAGGAAAAGAAAGAGGAGGGGGAAGAGGAAGAGTCATAGCTGAGAACATTGGGATAATATATAGGGAATCAGGACCATTCTTGGGGCTGGAGCGAGGAAGGAGGCCAGCTGGGTTCCCCCTCCCTGACCACTGGTTTGGCCACTGCTTTGACAAGAACAGGACATGTGGGACTGGAGAGATGCTCAGCAATTAAGAGCTCATATTGCTCTTGCAGAGGACCCGAGTTCAGTTCTTGTAACCCATGTTGTACAGCTTATGGCTATCTGTAACTAGCTCCAGAGGATTGGTTGTCCTCTTCTGCTCTCCAAAGATACCCGTACATACACACATGCACACGTGCACACACAGACTTAAAAATAAAAAGCAAAATCTTTCTTAAAAACAACAATGGCAGGACATGGGTGAGGGATCTGAGTCTGACATGTCAATGAACTCTCTCCTAGCAAAACTGATGCTCATGTCTGACTCCCAGGCTCTGCCGCATGCTAGACTCTCCCGACTCAGATTTTGACGGAGTTAGGAAGATAAGTTGTCAGTTGGAAGATAAGTTGTCAGTTGGAATGTATTGGAACAAAGTGCTGATAAATTCCGTTTCCTGATTGCCACAGCAGCGCTCTCTCTCCCTCTCTCTCTCTCAACCTTTCTCTGCCATAGACTGCAACACGTGTTTTCCAGATCCCAGATCTCAGGAATAATTCCACTGTAGGAGATCTCTGGGGCAATAAGACACGCTGGCCAGGCATCTGAGAGAGAGAGGCTCTGTAATGTGGAGGGAATAATGACGTAGGATCCTGACGCTCAAGGCCAGAATTCCAGAAAACTGTGATGATAATAATAATGACTGGAATTTGTCGCTAACTAAGTAAGCACTTTACAAGCATTATGTAGTTCTTGGGCTAATCATATTCAATTTTTAACTGTTTTAGCTTGGAAACGGGAGAAACCGAGGTCTCAGATGTTGAGACAATCTCCCACGTCAGAGGAAAAAAAAATATTATAAAGCTGGCAGTAGGAATTCTGGAGACAGGTGGTAGTTGGTGGTTGCCCAACAACAATGCCAGTGTATTTACTGAAGTTAATATTTTAAAATGGTTAAGATCATATATATATATGGCTTATCTTGTGTTTGTGTATCTGTGTGTGAGGCATCAAGTATGTTTGTGTGTGCATGAACATATATGTGAGTACATGTGGAAGCGAGCAGCCAACATTAGATATCATTCCTTATGAGCTATCCATCTTAGTGTTTGAAGCAGACTCCCTCTAACCTCATCAGTTAGACTAGGTTGGCTCACATCCCATCACGTGTGGCTCATTGGCATCCCTGAGGGTCAGTCTCAGCATCCTGCAGCTTCCCATTCCAGCCTTCCACTTTCTTAAGGTCACACCCTTCTTTAAGCAATGAGAGCTTTCTCAATGGCATTTAAGGGTAAGTACAAATTCTCTGAAAGCTTTGGTAAATCTGAGTGTTGGGGAAAAAAAATCCCTCTCCACCCAAGCAGAATCATGTAGGAAGTGCTCCTATTTCCTGCACACTGAGTCTCACAGAAAAACAACAGAAAGAAGAGGGTTGAGCAATGCTGTACAGAATATGTGAAGAGCCTGAGACCTCACTCTGACACGGGACTGCTGGAGGCGACGCTTCTGTCCCCACACTGCACACTGAGCCCCTTCTCAGCTTTCTGAATCTTCTTGGGCAGGTTGGTGGAATGGGGAGACCTCTGCTTAAGATTTGAAGATGCAAGAGAGAAAGTTTCTGAAGCTTAGCTGTGATTCATATTTGGTGAATTAACTTCTTTCTTTGAGCTGTTTAATGGCCCTGTATTTGTTTTCTTACCTGGAAAGAAAGGAGAATAATGAATACCAAAGTGTAGGGCTGTTTTGCGTCGTAACAGAAATAAAATATCATATGCTTAGTAAGGAGATCCCAGCCACTCAATTACCTTCAAACAGCAACTCCGTGCCCATTGCTAAAGTCTAAATAGGTCAACCCCAGAAAGGAAATGTGACATTTCAATTTGTCTCTGACTCTCTAACGCATGCCTTGTTTCTCTTTGAGTCCTTGACAGTCTTTCCACGCTCTTTTTCCCCTGGGTGGTGAGTGGATATTATTTCTCATCTACCTTCTCCATTCATTTCTATTTTGCTGTTATCTCCAGCTCTGCAGGAGATGGTGTCCTTATTTTCCAGACCTGCCCCTCC
Source organism: Dicrostonyx torquatus (assembly GCA_028555095.1). Taxonomy (NCBI): domain Eukaryota; kingdom Metazoa; phylum Chordata; class Mammalia; order Rodentia; family Cricetidae; genus Dicrostonyx; species Dicrostonyx torquatus. The sequence goes on along the minus strand of JAQHUG010000054.1, from coordinate 6,524,033 downwards.
CCCTCAGGGAAAGGAAGTGAATCAAAAGTTCATCCAGCAGCTTAGGACCCAGCAGCTCTTCCTTTCTTTTCAAGCTTCACTGGAGCTTGTGGGCAGTGGTTTCCTCCTTCCTGGTTTAGGAGCCACAGAGAGGGATTTGATGCAGTAAGCAGTGTGGGAGAGTCAAGAAGCTATATGTTTGACTTAAGCAGAGACAAGATTAATTTGATTAGCTCCAGGGCACCATTCATGTCCACTGACTGGACTCCATGATCCATGAGACTCAAGTTTGGAGAAGATGACCACAACAGAGTATGCTATTTTTTCTTGGAAAATTAATTCAGTATTAAACGTCCAAGTGTTAGAAAGAAATCCCTTAAAATTTCAACTCTAAGTAGGATAATGAGATCAGTTATTACTCACAAGAGAACTTTTCTGAGGATAAAAGGAATTTTGTTAATGACACAGGACACAGACAAAACCCAGACATCCCTGTGCAAACTGAAATGCATCATCTTCCAGGACACGAGTGCTCCAAAGCCTAGAGTATCTTTCTGCTCCTCTTAATCAAAGGAGAAGATGTTCATGAGCAGAAGGACGTTTTAAGCTGACTTATGGTCAAGACTGTACATTACAGAATAAAAAAATTTAAAAACTCAGCTTGTCTCTTCACAGATGAGTCTACATCCACTCCTCCTTGTGGAGATAGACTTGCCTTCCACTCTCAAGCTTTACATGGAAATGGCAGAGATCATTAAAACCAGTATTTAATTGTCCCATTTTAATGTTGAATATTTAGTATAGACATCAAATTTAAGCCAAAAGTAACCTTCACCTCTAGGCATGCAAAATACCGTGTTTATGTGATTTGACTTAAAGCCCAACACTGGGTGACCAAGAACCAAAGACTGGATAGCTGAGAGACGTTGAGTAAAACCAAATACTACCACACTTAAAAGAAAAGTAAAGATAACATGACTCCTAATGATATTCTGCTATACCCAGAGATCTATGTCTTGCTCAGCTATTACCAGAGAGGCTTCTTCTTGCCCTAAATGGGAATAAACCAGAGACCCACAGCCAAACATTCTGCAGAGATAGATTGATTGATTGAGAGAGAGAGAGAGAGAGAGAGAGAGAGAGAGAGATCTCGAGACACACAGCTCTAAGTGGGAGGTATCTATTAAATCCCTCTTCTCAGAACTCAGGGAAGCCCCATGGAAAGAGTGTGACAATCAGAGAGGATGGAGGAGAACAAGGTCCTCTAAATCAACTGAGCAAAGCTCACAGAAACCGGAGCAGCAAGAACAGGGCCGCACGACTCTGTACCAGTTCCTCTGCTTGTGTACCATAGCTTTCAGTTTAGCATTTTTATGGGACTCCCAACTGAGTGAATGAGTTGGCCCCTGACTCTTGTTCCTTCTCATGGGCTCTTTTCCTCCTGTTGGTCTGCCTTGTACAATTGATGCGTTGTTGTTTTTTTTTTAACCTTATCATATTTTATTTTGTTATATTTTATTGCTATCTGTCAGAAGCTTATTCTTTTCTGATGAGACACAGAAAGGGAGTGGATCTGGATGGGAGGAACTCTGAGGAGTACAAGGAGGGGAAACTGTAATCAGAATATAGTGTATGAGAAAATAATTTTTTTCAAGGGGGGAGAAAAATGATAAAGAAATGGACACACAATGAATCAATAGGTTTTAGAGGTGCTTTTAAATATTAATTAAATTGATTAACTTGAGAAAATAATTGAAAGTAGAAACAATTGTCATTAATTTCATGCTATTAAAGTCTAAAATTTAATGTAATTGGAAAAATTCTATATTATTTACAACTCTATAATGATATTTATGATCTTAGCTATTATAATTCTAATTCAAGATCTTAAAAATTCTATACAGTTCCACAATAGTTAAAGACATATTAATGAGTGATTTTAAAATATTTTAAGTAAAACCATAAAAGCAAGGCAATTTTGGCATTAATTCATGATAGCACATTTAAAATACTTAAAAAACATAGTATTGTCAAAATGAAGACAACATTAAAAGACAAAATGGAGCATGTTTGAGAAGTGAAAGGCCATTTGAATAGCTGGCAATGAATTGGTGTAATTGGCTAACAAAGAGAGTGAATAAGCAAGAAGTTAATGGCCCGCTCAGAATCATAAACAGTTGAAACATGACCTAATATATAACCAAGTCAAAAAGAAAGAAAGGGGAAAAAAAGAAAAAAAAAGAACGCTCCAGGCTGAAGATGCAGCTTGGAGGAGGATACACCTCCAGTGTTTGAGGCCCTCAGCTCAATTTTTTAGAACTGGGATTTTTTTGTTTTCAGAAAATAGAAGGAGGTAGCTTAAAAGTATAAATATCATTGATAAAAATAAAATATCACTGTAAATTAATAATTAATAGTAAAATCTTTGAACCATAAGATTTTAAATTGGGACAAAACATGGAATCTATTACCACTATTTCTCTTTTTGCTGGAATACTTAGCAAGAAATGAGACAGGAACAAAAATTTTTTTAATTTGTCTTATATCTATTTATTTGGGGGGGAGAGAGAGAGAGAGAGAGAGAGTTCTCTCCGTCCACCATGTGAGGTCTGGGAATTGAACCCAGGCTATCAGCTTGGCAGTAAACTTCGTTCCTCACTGAGCCATGGCCTAAAGAACAAAGATATTGCAAAATGTTTTGATGGCTCCTTCACAGGTCATTGGCTTTCAAGGTAGAACTTAACAGAGGATAAATATTTTAGATGATCTTGAAAAGAATTTAGGAAGTTGCTTTTCAATGCCAGGAGCCAGCAACTGGTAAAGGCAATCTGAAGCAACTACGTAGTTAGCATGAGCTTTTAAAGCAACAGGGACGAAGTCTAGCAAGGCCGTATAACTATTCTACAATGGCAGATGGATTACTGTGCCGACTGCAATCCAATCTACACAAACTCTTCTGTGGTTAATAAGGCTTTTCAAGATCATAAGGAATAGGCTTAAGGAGTTAATTAGTTTTAGGCAACACAGATGATCCAAAGTCCTCTGAAGTCACCTGCTCTCTTATATTTAGAGATCGCTAAGGAACATCCGAGGTGAGAAAGAGAATGTCCCATGCTGTTTCTCAGTGGTGATGTTGCCTTGGCAGCTATGTTTCCTATGCTGTCTAGTTATTGACAGTCAAATGTGTGAGTGCAGCTATTATTCTCTCTGTGAGTCAACATCATCTGTCGGGTGGAGCTAAGTTTATTTGAAAAGTCCCATAGAACATTAACTAGTGTGTTTAATATGGTAGAGTTAATAACAGATATATGAGTGATACCCAAACAGGATAAACTGGAAGTTCAGATCTGGCATTTATTGTTGAGAAACACCTTGATTATTTCCCCCTAGAGGAGATTTATTCCCATCTATACTTTTTCCTCAGGGCATGTTGAACATTTCTTAATTATCCTCTGAGTTATGCCTAAAATTCTTTTCCATTCTCTCTCCCTCTGCTGTCATTTTTGAGACAAAGTCTTACTTAGTCTAGGCTGTTCTTGGACTTACTATGTAGATAAGGATGGCCTTGCACTCCTCATCTTTCTGCCCCGCCCCTGATTCTTGGGATTGCAAGCATGGTGCTCCATGTTCAGTTTTTCAAGATGTCGGGGATTGAATGCAGAGCTTGGTGCATGTTAGGCAAGTTCTCTAGCAATTTCGACACACCCCAATCCCTCATATTCTTCTATTTCCATAGAAGGCCCCTGTATCCTTCACAGTATCTCATCCTGTGTCTTTGATAGATAAATGAATGCAAAGGAAAAGGAGTGAGTGGTTTCAGTAAAAGAAGAGTTCAGAGTGGAGTTCAGAGACAGGAGGAGACGTTATCTAATGTGGCTAACGTGGAAGTCCATAAGAAAGCTTAGCTTGACTTTGAAATATGAGTGGGCTTTAGTCACATTAAGGGAGGAAGGAGGTGTAGGAATGGGAGATCGAGACAGCAAGAGGAAGTGATCTGCAGGCAAGACCCAGACATGACTTGAGAAGCTGGGAAGTCGGTATGACTGGTGTTTGCTTTGAAACCGAACAGGAACATGTACTAACACATAAAATGGAGCCTGCATTTCCTGAATTAGATTAGAGCTAAAACTTTTAACTGCATCTCAGTTAAGCTACTTTCAAGTTGTGAAATTTTATGCCGTTTCCAAAGTGTGGAGCCTTGAAGCAACTCAGAATGTCTGATATTAGGAGATTTTCAGAGTCATCTGGGGGGACTAGCAAAGGACTTATCTGCCAGCATCAGAAAATCCTCTCTAAGATGCGGATCTGTGGTCTGATCAGGGGTCAATAATGAATGCAAAGTGCAAACAAGTACCAACCTGGAGAATCCTCACAATGAAGACATCTCAGCATCACCTTTGCCATCTTTAAAATATTCTAAGTGAGGGTTTTACCCTCCTATCTATATTGCTACTATGAGACAGCAAAAATATTTCATTGAAAGGGAATCACGTAGACCAAGTTGGAATTTAAGGATCATGTAATCATGGACACGCACATTCACACACACACTGCACACACGTGGACACACACACACAAATATACACACACAGACACATGCACACACACATAGACACATGGACACACACATGCACACACATAGACATACACAAACATTCACACACATGCCACACATAAACACACACAGACACATACACATACCACACACACATGTACACATACATAGATGCATATGCACCACACACATGGACACTCACATGTACACACACACACACACACACACACACACACACACACACTGAACAGAGAAGAGAATGAATGTAAGACTAAGGATGAAAGAGAAAGAAAAGTTGAGGAACTTGATAAATTAAATCAATGCTTGTATTTTGCTTTAATGATATTAATAAAATTATGTATTTATATGGATTTTTTACAGAAAAAGACTTTTCATCAACATTAAGTTACATATATAGACAGAGTTCTTCATTGGAACACATGATTAGACAAAATATTGAAATTATTACCTCAGACCTTTGTTCCATTTGTATGACCTTTAAATTACAAATCTAGTTTTCCAAATAAAAGCAAAATTAACAGACATAAAGAGATAATAAAAAGCTTATTTTAAACTTTTATTAAATGCAAAATACCATAATGCATGCATTGAACATGCCATGTGCAAAATCAAATAATTTTCACAGTTGGCATGTTCTGAAAGGAAATGCTAGTCATCATATTTGTCTGATATTTTTCTTTTTATTTAAATTGATTTTAATCAAAGCAAAAAGTCACAAGAATAGTTTGGAGTGACTAAAGACTTTGGTTTCAATGGCAGATTGATTATTCAGCAATCCAAAGGAAAATACCCAAGTGAGTTCAGTAGGCTATGAAACACAGCAGAAACAAATAAGCAATAAGAAAACAATATATCAACAGAGAACCTTTTTCTCGTCATTGAAACAGTCTCTGATCAAATATTAATGCTACAACTGATAACATGACATAGAGGCCAATATTCACACCCAAATGTGTAGGAACAGAGAAATTAGACGTGGGATACTGTCAAGCACTTCTCCATTTATTGCGCTTTGATTCAAGTCTGACATGCCCAGTTTCATGTTTAGTCTCAAGATGGTGTCACTATTTGGAAGATTATGGAAATTTGGGGAAAAGGTTCGGGTGGAGGAAGTAGGTTACTGGGGGAGGGGTGTGGCTCCTTGATGATGTATTATTCCTGGATCCTTTTTTCTTTTCTCTTCCTGCTTCCTGGCATAACTTGATGAGAACAATGTGTATTGGATGCTCCTGCTGCTGTGGCCGGAAACTCTGAGCTAAAAGAAATCCCCCTCCCTTGAATGGCTTCTGTCAGGGGTTTTGGTCAGACTGACACAAAGGTAACGAGTACCATTCCAACTGGAAGAGTAGTTCTTTGAAATGGCGTAACCATTGGCAATGTGCACTTCAGTGAGAGATTTGTGGCCTTCTTGGCAAGGGTGGCTCATTGTGGTCAAGCCCATGTGAGCAAGGGAGGCCATGGCTACATACTTGTGATGACAACCAAGAGGAGGTGGAGATTCTGACTGACGATAGTGACTGAAAAAGCATGCTAGAAGACGTAAGAGATCTTTTATGATCGGAAAGGTTTGATGCAAAGAATGGTACTAAAGAAAGCGATGTCTTTTTTTTTTTTGTCTTCCATCATCTGCATGATAAATGAAATGAATGTTACAAAATGAGCTTTGGTAAAGAAGTCCTACTGAGGTCATTGGGACAAAGCAGCATCCTAGTGTCTAAAGCCTGCCTAATCCCAACATCATTACTTTGAGTTGCTTTTGCTCTCCAGCAACCAGACAGGACAGTAAAGATGTTTTCTGACTGAAAAAGCTATGTATGACTGTCACTTTGGGTAAATTTGCCCAAAAGATTTCAATATATCAATATTTGAATATATCTGTGGGTAATATTCTCCAGTTTAGCTAATCTACTCATCAAAGAGTCAAAAGTTGTCATTGTCTCATGAAAGGGAAAATAAATATAATGATAAAGTAAACGCACTAGAATGATCTAAAGCATAACTATAAAACATGCTATCTAAATAAATTTAGATGTCTTATTTTATTTCTATCTTATTAAGCTTATTAATTATAATAATATAAATTAAATAAATTAAATAAAATAAATTTTAATTATTTCTAAAATGTTAGCACATTAGTGGACTTAGATATGTATTCAGTCTGTGAATTAGTGATCTAAATTGAGTGGATGTGGCCAATATTACATTAACACCTCTACTGTTCAGATTATCCACAGAGTACATCTTAGTTTCCTGGGACTAAAAAGCAACTGGTAACATTTTAGCTATAAATTCATTCTGAAAAAGATTTAGCAGGCAAATTTTCCCACACAAAAACATTTTATTCTCAAGATTTTGGTTAATAAGACTTTTATCTCAAAATAAATGTTTTCTATGTGGGTCATTTTGGGGAATTTTGGAGAAAAGGATGGAAAACCACTTCACTTATGGTAGGAATATGGCAACTGTAATTTCTTAAGGTGTATCAACTCTACAGCAAGAACCGTAAGGTTGCCTAAGGCACAAATTTCCCCACTCGCTGCTTATAAATGAAACCTGACAGCAAGTCAAGGCTCAGTTTGTCATGGTTACTTCTGTAGACAACAATTAGGGACTTTTCAAATGGCTAACAAACTGCGTAAGGAGCCTCTTCGATGCCCATCATCCTATTGAAGTAGATTGGTGCTGCGAGGAACAAATGTGCCTCATGTCACAAAAAGTTCAAATATATTAAAACATCTTAAATGCCATATTCTGTTAGTCTTTGAAAGGCTTGAAGAATATCTATCCATCTGAAATATACTTCTGTACATCTAAAAATCTAACTAACATGACTACAAACTTGACTATTAAAGATGACTATTAATAATCTGAATTTGGGCTCTTGCCTGGACCGCTTGATGGTATGCTGTATAAACTAGATATGCAAGACCCACAGAGAAATGACTGCTGAAGTTGCCTAAAGAATATGAGACAGTCCTTTGGGGTTCCTGCTTCATTAAAGAGACTGCCAGACATTCAGCAGGGCACGGAAGAAAGTGACTGACAAACTGCCAATATAGGTGGAACTGTCTTTGAAATTTCTTGTTTCATGGAAGTCTGCTGGATACTATGGGCCTGTAGGCTGACAATGGGTACCCCAGTGATACAGAAGAACTTTGGATGACTGTCCAGCTAGATGTCTCTGATAATTCTAGAGTTTTGGAAGTTGCTTACAATGGACTTCTTGTTTATTAGGTAATATTATATCCTTCTGGAGTCCTTGATGGAGTTGATAGTTATAGTTCAACTTAGTTATTATAAAAGGTAAAATTTATATAAATATTGTAACTATAATTCTTGTTTGATAACTGTTTTGTTGTATGTAATCTTGCTATGTTAAAGTTAAAACCTTCCTTTTTAATTAGACAGAAAAGAGGAGGTGATGTGGGATTCCCTTCTGTATGCTGTTTTAAAAAGAACTTAAAGTTGAGTGGGTGGGGAAAGAGGATCTGGAAGGACTTGAGGGAAATATATGATAAACAAGTACTTAAATTTAAATTTTTTTAAATAATAAAAATGTAATCAAAAATAGCCTGATGGTGGTGGTGCACACCTTTAATCACAGCACTCAGGAGGCAGAGGCAGGTGAATCTCTGTGACTTTGAGGCCAGCATGGTCTACAACAGCTAGTTCCAAGATAGGCTCCAAAGCCACAGAGAAACCCTGTCTTGAAAAGCCAATATATATATATATATAATTAAAATAATAAAAATATAATAGAAGTAATAATAAAATTTAAAGAGAGAGAAGAAAAGAAGCTTCCTAAGATTCTATGCTGCTGACCAGTCTCCATTCTTGCTGGATCTCTCTGTGTCTACGTGTCCACTGAGGGAGCTCCTGCTGGATGTAATCACAAAATTAGTTTTGAATTTCTATGACAATGGTGAGCAAGTAGTGCATATTTTATGCCAGCTCTACACTGCTGCAAAGCCTAGGAATAAAAACACTTTCCATGCAAAATTTCCTTCCCTGAGGTTTAACTATCTCTGAATGTAGTAATACTCATGTATTTCTTTATGAGGAGTGGGAACTGTATGCATTGACAGCTATTTTACAGTCTGACATAACTGGACCCATAAAGGCTGGACATATTCGTGCTCCAAAGAATGAAAACTTGTCATGGAAGCGTCAAGAAAATTCTTTTATAGGGGAAATCAGATGGGGAGCTTATCTCATTCTAAGTTCAAAATCAAAACAAAACAAACAGCTAGTTCATTTTCGCTGAATTTTAATATTAATGACTCACAAGAACAAAATGCATGTTAGATACACATTACATTCCTATACTTGCTTCTAATTGATATTTAGAAAATTTACAAATTGATATTTGTAAATGTTTTTATTTTAGTACAACACATCAGGCATGTATATTCATATCTGTGTATGCTTGTGTATGTGCAGGTGCACATGTATGTTAGCTGTGTGCACATGTATGTGTGAGCATGTAAAGGCCAAAAACCTGCTCAAGTGCTATTCTTCTGATACTATCTGATTTTCTTTGGAGACAGGGTCTTTTACTGACCTCAAACTCAATAAGTGGAGTAGGTTCTTTGGCTACTGAGACCCTGGATCAGCTTGTGTCTGTCTCCCTCGGACTGGGATTGCAAGTGTACATGTGCTACAATCCTTTTTAAATGTGGATTCTAGGGAATAAAATTTAGGCCATTAGGCTTGCAAGACAAGCAAATTAATAACTGAGCTAACTCTCCAGATCTTAGTACAACACTTGAGAAAGGAATATTATCCTGACTGTAGCTGGGATTAAAATTCAGATAATTTATTGGACTTGTTCAAGATTACTTCAAGCTACAACTTAGCATTGGGTCATCTGGTTCAAGTCTCTCTTCATTAATACATCATAGAGTTCTGATTCTGTGGGGTCATTCAAATCAGCTTCATAAGAATTAATTATCAAATATCTCTCAGCCTTTGTGCCAGAAAGTTTAGGCAATATATATAAGTCACAGCTTCTTTCCTGAAGTACCAAGCACCAAGTTGTCATTAATATTAATGTTGGCTGTAGTTGCAACAGAATATTCTATATCCCACAGGCATTGACAAAGGTTGTGTAAGTCCGAGTCTTCATAAAAGCCCTGAACTTCTAAAAAACTTGGGCAGTAACCACATTTAATATATTGTGTTAAGCATGGCTAGATGCCAGCTATAGCCCTCCTACCCTTGAGATTCTGACGAAGCTGTACCTCAGCATCATGTCCAAGGCCTAGTCAGAGTCTAATATCTGCCCCACAGATCCTGCCAGAAACCCATAGCTTACTCATCATGTGACATAATGGTAAAAGTCTTATCTTTATTAGATTACATATGTGAAAAGTCTACTAGCTGTAAATGGACAGTCTATATCTTTATACATAGTTTTGTGACATTGGTTGGCAGGCCGATGTAAAGCTAAGGGGCCTTCGTCCATTATTTGTCTCTATTTCCCACAGATTCATATTTTCTAATCTCTTTTCCTCTCTCAAGTTTGTCTTTTATTTCTTAAAGTATAATAACTTCATTTATATTGTGTATCTTTGGGAAATTCCTTTTGGCCTGGTGAGAGGGCTTAGCAGGTAGAAGTGTTTTGCTTGCTATGTAAGCCTGATTACTGAGTTTGACCCCTGGAATCCATGGTTGAAGCAGAGAAGTAACTTCCAAAAGTTAGTTGTCCTCTTACATTCCTGTGATTGCTGTGTCTCACCTACCCACAATCACAGACATATCCCCCCCCACACACTAAATAAATATATTCATTGAAATCTATGAAACAGACAAGTTACGTTTGTATATTTTTAAGATTTTTCAAAGCACTAAATTATGAAAATAAAGGTTTAGAAAGTAGCGAATAGTCCTCTAGTTTCTTCTTGGAAAAGCAATCTGAAGAAATGAAACTCCCAACGTTTTACCTCATTTGAATGTCTCTTAGTAAAACTGACATCTGTTCGTCTGCTAGAATATTTTCTTAGGTGATAACACAATTATTTTTCAATCAGGTAGCCTGGATTTGCTCCAATGAGGATTATAGGTAGCAAGCAACACATTGAGATCAGATAGAACTTCATCTGCGATATTTTCCATTTTAGTATAGATTGTCTCTCTGGGTCTTAAAACCACATTGTGGTACTATGAAGAACAGTTATATGCCCTCAAATTTAGCATTTATTCTTTTTTGCTAACTCAGGTCTAAATGCAGAATTTGCATTGTCCCCCTAAAGCCAAGATACACAGAATTAGAGATCAGTTGGGTGCTAAAAGAAAGGACAAACACAAACCAAATACTACCAATAAACCAGAATTAGCAGAAGTAGGTCACTTACAAAATTTCCAAAGCCCATAATCCAGAGCATAATGATATCCACACTACCATGTCCTATTGCTTTCTCAATGAGAAAGTTTTAAATGAATTTGGCCTTTGTTTTGTAATGTCCATGAGTAATTTCGATACTCTGTAACATCAAGTAAAGAAATGGATGGAGCCTGAAGAGAGGGAAAGAGAAACCAGTCATGTTTACAAAATCAACAGAACTGGGAACCACCTGAACCGATCTTATCTCATTTGGCCTGGGGCCAAAAGAGTAGGCACAGTGTCACTTTCTGCCACCCTTTGTTTGGTTGCTGTAGTAACAAGAACAGATATGTCATAGCTGATCATTTCTAAAGAACACATTCAAGAATTTGGGGAGATGGCTCAGCGGGCAAGAATGTTTCCTCTGCAAGCCTGAGAATCTCCAACACCCATAAAAAAAGCTGTGCGTGTACATGTGTCTGTAACCCCAAAATTAGAGGACAGCAACAGAAGGATTCCAGGATCTTGCTGGCCAGTTAGCCTAACCAAAATGACAAGGTTTCAATTCAGTGAGAGATTTTCAACCTTGTGTATTAGTTAAACAAGGCAGAGAATTATAGAAAGACATCAGATGTCCCACTCTGGCCTCTGCATATGTATACATGCATGTGTGCATACATACACACACACACACACACACACACACAGAGAGAGAGAGAGAGAGAGAGAGAGACAGACAGACAGACAGACAGACAGACAGACACAGAGAGAGAGAGAGACAGAGGACATTTAAGAAATTATCCTTCTAAACTTTGCATCCTTGATCTAGAAATACGGAGCTGCTTTGATTCGTGGTCAGGATATCCATCAATGTGCACAATAAAATGGAGGATGGATGTTATTTTATGCTTTCCAGGAGGATGTAAAGGTAGCAGCACCTTGTCTTAAAGGTAGAGTTAAATTCAATAAAACAGCTTAGTTAAAACTACTGGCAATATGGCTGGTGAGATGGCTCAGCAGGTACAGGCCTGACAGCTTGGGTTTAGGGCCTGACATCCACAATGGAAGGAAAGTTGGAACTCTTACCTCCATACTTGCATGGTGGTTTGTGGGTACCCGTACACATACAAACACACACACACACATGCTAACAATAAGCAATTTCTAGAGATGAACTGTAATCATTCTTTATATTATGAAATTCATAGACAAAGCAGTTAGATGTCCTAATTATCAACATTGTATAGTTGAAAAATGCCCACACTCATCGAAACAGTTAAATTAAAAGGCAATTTCAATGTTTGATGTACATCTTGAGCAGATGGAACTATCAAAGTCTGCTGGTGAGAGTATAAATGCTGCTGCTGAGAGAACTGGTCCTCTATGCTAAAGGAGAGGACGACATTACTCGTAACCAAGTGCTGTGTCTTGAATGCATCCTCTAAGGGCCAGTGTGCTAAAGCTTAACTGTCAGCCTGAGGCAGCACCGAGTGATGGACATTTAGGATAGGAGCCTACTGGGAGAAAATCAGGTCACTGGTGTGGGTATGCCCTTGAAGGGGTTATTTATGCTCCAACCTTTCCTTCCTTCTTCTTCTCCTGGCCATCATGAGGTGGGTACCCCTCTCCATTTTTCATTTCAGCCATGATACATTCATTGCCTTCCTACAGGTCCCAGCCCCACAACACAGTCAGTGGAGCATAAGCTGAAACCAGGAACCACAGCAAACCTTTATACTTATTATATTAAAAGAAAACAAAGTTGCAGAGAGTATAGTATGATTTTAGAAGTTTGAACCTTGGTGAGCCTCAGGACACAGGGCACAATCCAAAGGAAACATAAAGATTCTCTGACAACTGGAAATGCTCTGTATTTTGAACTAGTAGCTGCTTCAGTTTTACGAATAGTCTTGAGTTGGAAATGTGTGCACTTTTCAGTACCTATTTTGCATGCAGTTAGAAACATTTAACAGTAGCGAGTAATCATAGTCTGAACAGAATAGAACATGGAGGGATAGTAAAGGGAATCCATTGTGGAAAACAGAGCTAGGGCCGTGAATGAGGATGCATGTGTCTGGAAGACTAGAGTAATGCAGCTCAAGGTAGAGTTATAATCCCCAGATACCGATCTGGGTTCATCTGAACTTGTGCTCGGATGTCTACATCAGTCAGTTTAAAGTTTTCAAGGAGGAGATGTCAACAGTTGGACAAGCGGGGGGTTTACAAAGGAAGATGTGTGTGGGAGATGGGGAGGGACGTGGGAAAAACTGGGTGAGCTGTCAGATGGTGATGTAGCTCTTGCTTCAGATGGTGGGGGAGGAGGCTGCCTGGAAACATCTTGGTTTTCAATGAAATTCAAAAGAAAGCTTAGCTTAACTGGGAAAGTTAGAACCAGGTGCCAGTAACAGAAAACTCATGTGTTCTAGAAAGGGGTCTGTACTGATCTTCCTGCTTTGCTTCCTTATTAGCCAAGATCGGGAAAGTTGGGCTTGAAGCTAAAGCAGTGATGGATTTCAGAGTCTGACATGTGTAGTTGTTGGTTTCCCACCAGCCACTATGCTGCTCTTAGTGGTGTTTTCATAAAGAGCTCTTCAAAAAAAAATCCTAATTTTTAACATTTAACGACTTCTAAGGTATAAATGTGCAACATGTTCCCTTTCAAGCTCTTTGTGGTTTGCAACCAGTTATTAAGGTTTCTGAATGACTGTGTACCTGCTCCCCGGAGCTGCACCAGTATAGATCTTTACTGGTGAAGGCAAAGCCAAAGTTTGTAAGAGCAAAAACCTTAAGCAGAGAATCTTAAGCTTTTTCCTTTTGTTCTCACATAAGTCAGATGGTCACCTGAAATAATAGAAGTACTACTACATTGGTTATGGGAAAAAGCCATCAAGAAGAGATAGCAATTCTAAACATCCATGCACCAGATTTCAGAAAATAAATGCTACTGCATGTAAAGACACCAAGTAACTTCAATATAATAATAGTAGATGACTTTATTATCTCATTCTCAATAATAGCAAGGTCATCCAGACAAAGAGTTGTCAAAGAAATATCAAAGTTAGTGACACCTTAGACCAAATGCACATAATAGACACTTCTAAACTTTTCTACCCAACAATATGGAACACATATCATTCTCAGAAATCCATAGACCTTTCTCCAAAATCAACCATATTTAGGATAGAGAGCAAATCAATAAAATTTTAAAAGTGTATGTAGTGTCTCATATTCTATTTGATCATACTGGACTAAAACTAGAAATGAACATCTAGAGAAACTACAGAAAATGCATACCATTAAATTATTAGTGAACATTAAATAAGTCTGGAAAAAAATAATTCTGGAGCCAAATTAAAATGAAAATGCTTTTGAAAGAAATAATAGCAATAAATGTGTACATTAAAATAATATACATCTCAAGTTAATAGCTTAACAATTTATCTCAATGTATTAGAAAACAAGTATAAAACAAACTAAAATTAATAGATGGAAAGAAATAATAAACATTGGGGTATAGGTTAATGAAATAGAAAAGAAAAAAATCAATAAAACAAAAGTTGATATTTGGAAAGCTATAGATTGGCAAACCATTAGCCATACTAAGCAAAGGATAGTGAAAGAAGACCCAGATGGATGAAACTGGAAATTGAAAGGAAGACATTACAACTGATAACAATGAAATTAAGAGTATTATTAAGTTGCACTTTAAAGCACAGTCTATATTTCTGGAACCATTGGGGAAGAGGGGGTGGAAAGACTGTAAGAGACAGAAATCAGGGAGAAACAAATGAAAACAGCAACTTCTGCAGGTGACAACACCGCTGTACTCACGCACTCACAGAAGCTGTGCTTGTCCATGCAATCCTACATGCTGAAGGCGTGGAGTATGGAGGGACTCACAAGACCTCACCCCAATCCCACACGATGAAGACGTGGAGTATGGAGGGGCTCACAAGACCTCACCCCAATCCCACATGATGAAGACGTGGAGTATGGAGGGGCTCACAA
>JAQHUG010000054.1:6454597-6477441 GCA_028555095.1 Dicrostonyx torquatus | reverse complement strand
AGAAACACAGCCAACAGCTGTTACTGGTCCACGGACACTATTCAAGCTAAAAGAAATATAAAAATTAGATGTCACATCTCACAGCAAAGAGTACAGTGCTAAAAGTCTCACTTTCTTATGAAGGACTTTTACAGCATCATAAAGCTCATTCTCAAACTAGTTAAGGTTTTCTCATTTTAAAAATGATTTTATGTGTATGTATGTGTACGCAGGACATATAAGCGCCCTCGCAGGCCAGAGGAAGACACTGGATTACCTGGAATTGGAGTTATAGGAAGTTGTGAATTGCCTGATATGGGTTCTTGGAACTGAACTTGGGTCCTCTGAAACAGCAGCAAATGTTCTTTGCTCCTGAGCTACCACATCAGCCCTGAAAATTAGTTAGAACAGCTACCCCTAAAATATTTTCTTTCTATTATTGATTTACTTTTTGCTGGGCACAGACAAAATTTCTAAAGAAGATTCTTCTTCTGAGAAACCCAAGTTTTAGAGAAATGTTTAAAAATTTAATTATCCTCCCCCTCCATGTATTGCTTTTATTATTCACCAAAAGCATTTAGACTTAGACAGCTCCTCACAAAGATACAGCATGTTAGAGCCCTCATCTATCCAGAAATTGGCAAAGTTATTGTAAACCTCATCCCTTATGGGTGTAGTCAAGGTTCATGATTTACTACTCCCTCCTCAAGTAGAATTAATCAGAAATGGATGGCAGGAAAATAATGAATAATGGGCAAAAAACAAAATGAGAAAAAAAGATATAGAAAAGTTTTGGACATTTACCTTAATAGTGAAGAAATTTTGAAGCAAATTTATTCTCTGAATGATACCACCTATTCACTTGGTGGTCAAATCCAATATGGAGGGAGGAAGATAGATATACTGACATTGCAAAGTTAACCCAAGAGTCACTGGCTTTTCCTTCTGTGTATGAGGAAGTGAGTCTTCCATAGCCACTTTCTTCCTTCCTTATATTGATATGTAAGTATACTTAATTACTACACTAACATAATATCTCTTAAACACCATATAAAGGCTGGCAGATATTAGGAAAATAGAGATTTAATGAAGTACCTAAATGGCCTTTGTGGTATCATCAGTCACATATTTAAGGCCACACCGATTGCTGGGAGAACATGCTTGAGAGTAAGTCTGTCACACTATTGACAACCAGCACACTGTAACTTAATTCATTTTTCATCTTTATTGCTTTTGTCAGGCAACCTTACGGTCACAGAAAATAGGTAACATGGACAATATTTTAACTGTACAATTTTCCTTTCTTTGATATCAAGGTTTTATTTCTGGGTTCTCAGTAGTCTGAGCAGAAAAGTGTGAGATCTAAAGAATGGAATTTTGGAATTTATCATTTGAATTTTCTTTAGAGAGAAGCAGGAAATAATTTCCAACATGAGAGAAAGCCAACAAAAATAGTAGAGTTCTAAAAGTAGAGGAGTTAGTAACGCGTGGCTATCCAGCCTTTCTGCTTTAGTCTTATGATCTACTGTAAGAGTACAGAACCCTAAAAAGTAAAAAGTGACCTTCGCCAGGCTTTGGTAGTGCGCACCTTAATCCCAGCACTCAGGAGGCAGAGGCAGGTGGATCAATGTGAGTTCAAGGCCAGCCTGGTTTACAGAGCTAGTTCCAAGACAGGCTCCAAAGCTACACAGAGAAATCTTGACTCAAAAACAAACGAACAAACAAACAAACACAAAAGTGACTTTCATTTCACATCATCAGATTGTCATGGACCACTCAGTAGTGAAACTTACGAAAGGTTATTAAAGGAATAGAAAGTATCAACCTTGATAGTAGAATATGCAGTGGACTTAAGGAAGGCAAAAGCAGCATTAATGATGGATTATCAATTCCATTTCATGTAGCAGTTACAGTAAGAATATTAGTTAAAGACCAAAGATGAAAGGGAGATATTCAAATGGCACATAGAACTTTTGATTGGCTTCAAATGATATTATTGAGGCCTTCAAAGACAAGCATAGACAGACTAAGGAAGTCAATGACTTTGAATATACCACTGTGCAGTGCAATAAAATGGTTAACCAGACTCTGGAGAACCCATGGGGGATGTGTGCCAACAACTGAGAAAAAAGTTGTAAGTGGCTCAGCTCCCAATTTTGCATTTCATTCTTTTGCTGGCCTTGACTTCTGTGGCTAATTAAGAGTGAAGAAAGTATCTCTCAGTTGTCTCAAAGAATCAGTGAGAGGCTCGGGAAACAATGGGCGTGAAAGTGGTCTGATTGCCGCAAGCCATTCCAGATGTTTTCACTTCTGTTAAAAAACTATGGCATCATCACTAAGATTAGCTTATAACAGAAAACATTTGTGGCTACAAGGGGGCCTGTAGATTTATTGATTGATTATTGTTGTGAATAACTGGCATAGTTTCTTCTATTACTTGGACTCACTGCACGTAAGACAAATGGCTTCACTTTAAATTAACAACAGAAAAGTAATTATTTTAGGGTGCCCTGTACCCTCTGAGTGTTAATGCTGTCCTTCTCGAACTCAAAGAGTCTTTGGACCACCTGCATTCTTACTTGTCTTTGCATAAGCCAACGTCAGAGGTGGCTACACAGGAGCCAGGCATGGCAGTGGGCCAGACCAATTTCAATGCAAGGCCAGGTTTGGTTACATGCTGCTTCCTGATTAGGTTGGGCAAATCAACAGTCTACAGTTATAGAGTGGATTTTTTATTAACAGAGTGCCAGCTATGATTATCTTTTTTTCTTAACTCTGTTCTATAAGTAACCACGGCAAATTGATTCAGAGTGCAAACCAGGTAGGGGGAGCACATCTATAATAGTGTTAAGGGGAAGTGACACTCTCATTTTGTGGCCTTTCCACAGTCTTACCAGTGTGTGGCAAAACTAATCTGTATGTTCGGTTACATTTAAAATAGCTTATTTAGAACTAACCCAGGTGTGCTTATGGGTATACGTATGTATACACACATTTAAATACTCAATAGCCAGTATTATTAAACTATATTTTTCATGAAACCTTAGTAGAATGTGGTTTATTTTCTGTGGTTGAGTTTAGTTGCTCAATGCCTTTTAGTCAGTTTAAAAAAATGTTTTGAAATGAAGCATATCTTTTGTCTGTAGATATATTCTAATCTCTAGACGGCCAGTGTAATAAATCTACAGGCTGCTTGCTACAGATTGCCACTCCCCACAAGGATGGAGGATTACTTTCATTGAGTCAGATGTGATGCTGATGGTATCAGGAAGCTGCTGGACTCAAGACTTCCCACTAGCTTCTCACAGTGTGATCACCAAAGCTCCCAACTTCCTTCAACCAGACCACGTTTCCTTCCAGAATGCAAGTTCAAAGGTCTAAGATACCTTCCTTCTCAGCAATAGAAGTGTCATTATTCCACAAAAAGATAAGTGGAGGAGCTGATGGAGGTTCCCATGCTTACAGGGGACAAAGAAAATAATTTTCTTCTAAGTCTATATTCTTATAGCTCTCGTGTTTACAGACTTCTTCTGTGAGCCTACTATGAGGCCAAAGGTTCTGAGAACTATCCAGAGGAGATCTGGTTAGACTTCTATTAAAGAAAGCTAATGTGTAACTTAGCGTTATAACCATGACTGCCGTAGTGTGAGACCTTTAGTTATCAGACGTCATCTCATCCTTCATCTTCAGGAGGTCTCTCCATCATCTCATCCTTCATCTTCAGGAGGTCTCTCCAGGCTCTGGAGCATCCCTAATTTCCTCTGATCTGCTGAAAATTCTCACAAGTCAATGGGAAAACACCCCTCCGTATCCCAAGAAGTTTCTTGGAGGAGCCATGGCAGAAAGCACAATAAGGAGTCCCTGATATTGCTTCAGGCTACAATCACCTTACTCATGTGAAGAATGAATACTCTCCGAGTTGAATAGCAAAGGGACCTGCCAAATCCAAAGCAATTTCCTGGGTGATTTTTGAACATTTTGTTTAGTAGGCCAACTAGAAACACACACGCACTTGCTGAATTACAAGCATAGGCGTTCCAGTAACCAACTTTTATTTTGAAGGCCATTCCTGCCACTGGTTTTAAGTGGAAGTAAAGACACTTTCATCATATTTGTTTGGCTCTCAAAGCTGGCAGAATCCCAAAGAATCATTAAGTAACTGAAGGAAACGTACAATGACCCATGTACAAGGAGAGGGAAACGGGAGTCTGGTTTTTCTTTCTTTCTTTCTTTCTTTTTTGTTTTTTGTTTTTGTTTTTTGATTTAGTTCCATCTAGTCAGGGATCGCATGATTGCATTTCGCGAACAAAAAGTCTTCATTTTTAAATAATTTAAATTTCCTTTTATTTATGGGTATGCGTGTATGTCTGCTTGTCTGTATGTGCGCCAAATGTGTGCAGGTACCCCACAGAGGCCACAAGAGGATGTGGGATCCTCTGGAACTGGAGCTAGAGGAGCTAGGGAGCCAACATGTGGTTCTGGGTCCTCTTCAAGAGCAGCCAGAGCTCCTAACCGCTGAACCACCTCCCCAGGCCCAACAGTCGTGTTTGTAGTAATAATGGCTAAAGACTTACAGAGGGTTTTCTAAAGCCAAACTTCATTCCTTTGGCTCCAGTCTTCCTACATGGCAAGGAAGGACATCCGCAGGGGTGTGTCTTCCCTGTGCAAGCTGGGCTTAACCAGCCCTGACACAGGAGGGGGAGAAGTCCTCAAAGGGTGTCTGGCGGAGAGCAATCTTCTCCTGGGGCGGGACTACAGCATTCTCCTCTGATTTGGCAAGGGGCCACTCCTCTAGCCATCCTCCTCCCTAATGCCATTGCCCGGTCCCTCTGAACCGCCTCCCTTCCCCCCAACTCCAAGTCCAGGGAATTTCCCCAGCATCTCTAAGCTTGAATTTCCTGCCTGCAGGAAGAAACAAGCGCAGATAAAAAGGGGGTACAGCGGGTTTGAGAACAGCACAGTGCTCTAAAGCCACCTCCAGCATCTCTAGAACCGGGGCTCCCTACTCCAGGATCTTGTCCACAATGAGCCTTCCCCGCCGCTCTGCCCATACCTCTGGCGGTTCCCGCTCGCTGTTCGCGGTGCTGTCATTTCTGCTGCTGCTCACACTGCCGCAGCATCTAGCTGAAGGTGAGAGCAAAGTACCTGCAGGGCGCATGGTGCCTGACACACTCCCGTCAGCTCTTCACCGCGCCCCAAGGGCTCTGCCAGCACCTTCTAAAACCCTGTCTCCTCCGCAGGAGGTCCTTCCGCCGTCTTAACCACAACCGAGCTGCGTTGCGTTTGCTTAACCATAACTTCAAGAGTTAATCCCAAAATGATCGCTAATATGGAGGTGATCGCTGCAGGTCCACAGTGCCCCAGGGTGGAAGTCATGTAAGTTCTGCATGGTGGGTGCAGCAGGTGACCTTGGGAGAGAGAAGTCCTCAACTTCGCGTCCCCCCCCCCCGGGGGGGGGTCTGGTCTTCAGTCACTTTGGCTCACCTGTGCATCCCCTTTGTTTTTTTCTTTTCTCTCTCTGCAGAGCTAAGTTGAAGAACAAGAAGGAGGTCTGTCTGGACCCAGAAGCTCCTTTGATGAAGAAAATCATTCAGAAAATACTGGACAGGTACTTGCTACGTTGATCTTTGGGAGTTTTAGTCTTTGCAGACTGGTAAGGTCTTTGTTCTCCTGACACCATTTGAGTTTCCAGTACCACATTCTAAACTGGGCTTAGAATAAAGGATTGACAAGAGAAAGTTGTTCTGCGGTGTTCCGGGGAAATATTTATTACAGATTCCACATCTTTGAGCAATACCCAGAACTCATTACTGGTGTGTGTGTGTGTGTGGTGTGTGTGGTGTGTGTGTGTGTGTGTGTGTGTGTGTGTGTGTGTGTGTGTGTGTGGTGTGTGTGTGTGGGGGGGTTAGGCTAGCGTGAGGAATTTACTTATTGATATAATTATTTTCTCAACAGTGGAAATAAGAAAACTAAGAGAAATGCACTTGCCCTGGAAAAATCACCCAGTAGTTAACAGAAGAATCTCTGAGGACTCTGGCCCCAAAGAAGACAAGGCAGAAGGGCTGATATTTTTTTCCCTAATAATTTTCTTTGTGAACTCTGGCTTTGAAGAGGAAAGGGAAGCCGCTGTCCCTGCAGCTTTCTGCTCAGTTTACGAGCCTATTTAGCAAAGCACATCCCATTCTTTCCTACTGTCTGTTACACTATTGCGAATTGTGGCATTTTAGTTTGTAAGTCAAGACTCTTTGGTTGTTAAACTTTTACAATGTGATGGATTGAAAGTGACTATTGCATTTTGTCTCTTGAATATATATATATATATGTATATATGTATGTATGTATGTATCTGTTTATGCATGTGTACCTTGTAGTGTTCGTGGGAATGCTGTGGAATTAACAGATTAATGAATTTCTGTTAGAAGTTGTTGATGGGGCCACCCTCATCCTTCTCTCATGAAATGGGAACTATTTTGCTCTTGCTGCCTGTGTGTGTTCATCTTTCTTATAACTGAGCCTGGGGTGGAATATAACTTTCATGATATTAGCAAGCTGGTATGCCATGCAGAAACCTGTGTAGAATACATCTCCTTATTTAGAATTTCTAAATGTGTACGTTCTAGAAGGATTAATGTATTCTCATGTTACAATTTTAGACATTTGATGTCTTCTTAGTATGGCATAATGTCATGACTTATCATCAAACTGATTGTGTGCTACTTATTGTCTAGTTTACTAGTGTTACTATTCCGGTCACTAAGTGCATGTTATAGGTAGATGAAGAAGATAAGAAGCAGGTAAATTCCTGTCTAGTTTTCATAAAAACACATTTAACAGCTATTTTTACTAAGAGAAACTTTAGCAAATATCTATACTCTTAGAGTTTTGAAAACATACTTAACATGTTTGAATATGGATGCATCGCCCTGCCTCTTCCAAACATATGTGTGTTGTTGAGGTATTTAGATGTCTACAGTGTGTCTTTTTGAGAATTTGACAGCTTCGTTATGAGGAAATTAATGTATGCATCATATCCATTATTTTAAGATTGTTCTTTTTAAAGTGTCTCCTTTGTTATATTACTTTTGTTTGGAGAAAAAATAAAGTATCTCTGAATTTTATTCAGGTTGTTTCTCATTTCCTGTGATGATGACTCTCATTGTCCTGAATTCTACATCCTTCCCACAGTTAACTTTGCAGCTCCATGGCCTGAAGAAAGGCCCTGTTTCCCTGATTCTTAGCACTATTTCAGTCTTTTTCTAAGCCTATGCCCCTTTGGCTAGTCCTGCAGGACATCAGTAGCTTCAGGGGACCTTAGAAAAGACAAGGATAAGATTTCTTCATATTTGCTCTAGCTCTGTTCTTAAGCGAGTCCCAGAGGCCCATGCGTGAAAGACCGAGTCCCCAGCTTCCTGTTGTTGGGAGGCAGTGGAACCTTTAGAAGGTGGGGCCCAGATGGGGGATTTAGATCATAATGGTCGTGCCTTTCAAGGGGACATGAGGACCCTAACTCTTACCTTTGCCCTTCTCCTACCCCCACTGGTGAAAAGGTCTATCTCTTCCACCGTGTATTCCTGCCAGATAGTGTACTGCCAGAGATAAAACATCAAGACCATTATTCATGAACCAAAACCTCAAACCTTCAAAGTAACTCTTTTTTAACCCTTTCAAAGTCCACCATGGAAGATGTCTGTTCCAGCGACACGGTGCTAACTAGCCCACTCTGTAGTTCTTAGACCTAAAATAAAAGGTACTAAAGCCCCAAAAAGTAAGGCTGCCTCTCACCTCATGCTATTTTCTTCACAAACTTTGCATCTCCCTCACGTTCTGTGTTTGGGCGTTTGGTCCTCTAGTCAGGCTTAGCCTGTTTCATTTGCTATGGCTCTACCTGCAAGGGCTTTGCTCCCTTTTTGCCCACAGGGGCAGAATTTTTCACCCTCCACAATCTGGCACCAGCGGTACCTTTTTCCTGGCATCTTTCCTTACGTCAGCTCCGCATCTTTCAGAGACTAAATGACTGAGTTATAATAGATGTTATTGTTTGTTTGTGGGCTCCTCCGTTCTAATCTACAAAGAACTCCCCTAAAGCAGCCACCATATATATTCTACCTATCTGTGTATCCCCAATTTGTGGCACAGACTAAGTGAGCTAATAACATCCTAACCCATGCTATTAGATCCTGTTCTAAAGCCGGCAACCTGGTTCGTGGTGGGTGTTGATTAATCTGCCTCTTTTCTCTATCTACAGGAAAGTTCCTGACCCAAGACATCTGCCCTAGCAGTCACCTGGCAGACGTCCATCCTTTCCCCCCACTTCCTCAAAACAACCTCTCTCAGCCATAGAATTCTACATTTTTCCTTTGTAATATTTTGTACACCCAAGTGTTTAGTGCCTGTCTATTCCAGTGCCACTGTGGTCTTCGTGAGGTTAAGGACAGTATCTATTATTTCATCACGGTTCCTAAGAGAGGGCTTAGGACATGGCAGATATTTAAATAGAGGCATGATATAAGCCCAAGAAACCTCATTTTCTCTCTAGCAATAAGATGGTAATTTGTATAAATAGTCCATTTTTAGGAACATCCAAAAGGATTTCAATCTAACTCATACACAAATATATATCTGCTACAATTAAACTATTATATATTGCTAATAAACTTTGTTTTTTTCTTTGTCACTTAATCTCTCTCATTACATATAAAATATCAACTCAACTGGTGTATTTTCTAGTATCATATCCTCATGTGCCTGTGCAAAAGATAGAGAGGAAGACAGAGGAAAAGGCTCAAAGATATGAGACAGCGTAGCGTAGTTTTAAAAAGTATGGTTTGTTGACAAGATTTTTAATGATATAAAAAAGTAGAAAATACCCTTAAGTTAAAAAAAATTATTAAACTTGCAGAGTAGCTTCTTTAATCTCTCAAACAATACATTTTATTACCTCATGAGTTATAGGAAATGTGAAGAAACAAACCAGACTGTCGTGGAATACTGAAACTCTGAATTCCAGTGTTTGGAACAGTCTTTCATTGGCATGATCTCTGATTGATTGATTGCTTAATGAGTAATACAAGCAGACATAACACAGGTGCTTGGACGAGGAAATACAAGTTTTGTGAACAAGAGCACACAGCGGCGTCCTTAGAGAACACGTGCGCGAGTGAGGAGAACCCCGCCCAGAGGGTGTCTGCGGATAGAAAGCTGCTTCCAGGGCAGGGAAAACCACGTCCTCCTACAGCCAAGTGGGTGCTTTGATTCACACGCGCTCGGGCTGCTCGAGTGAAAACAGCAGCGCTTATGTTCTTAGCTAAAGCAGCCGCTCAGTTCTTGCTTAGTCACCTGCATAGTCCTCTTGTTGTTTTATCCAGATGTGAACCTTGTAAGTTTCATTTGTTTGTTTCTAGACCACTGACTCCCTGGGATTTGTATTGTCCTTGGGATTCTAGGTGTCCTGGCCATTCTACAACTGGTCATTCTGTAGAGAACAAGTGGGATTCGGTATACTACCAAGGTGCAGCTTATACAGAAGCCACAGTGATATGGGAAGGGCCTCTGGTCAGCTAGAGTGTGGCAAGCCAGCCTTGCTGTTCTCCACATTCCCTCTGCCTTGCTAAAAACCATTAGATTACATTGTTAAAGCTAGCTACTAAGATCTATTGCCTTTTTCGGCCATTACCTCTTCCTGAGACTGACCACCAAAGTCCAGCTCTCAAAGTATTGAGATTCAGCAATCAAAAGCCCCCTTTGGCTCACCTAATTAACATGACCAATTAAAATTAAACACCTCATCCTAACACAGGGTTTCCCATTTTTCCTTTATAAGCCACCATTTTCCTGTCTGTCTCCTCTCTATCCAGAGGCAGTCCTTTTTGTCCTCTGGGACAAGTACCCTTTACCCCTCTTCCTTTCTCTTCCCCTTCTCCCTCTTCCACTATATCTTGTCTTTGTATCTTTTCCCTTCCCTCTGTCCCTCTGGGGCAAATACATCTCCTTTGTGCTGAGAACTCGGTCTTGGGGGGGGGGGCTGAGCAGATCCTTTTCCTTTCAACAGCTACATCCAATACCAGTTGATCCTTCCACCAACACACACAAGGCTGAAAGTTCTTGGGAGAGATTAATCTAACATTTATCATGTAAGGATATGTCCCTTTGATTCCTCACTCCAATCTCTAAATACTGCTTCATGCTCTCTGAAACTCTCCTACACAGTAGGAATTAAATACGTGGCTGGCTAGAAGTCAATCTACAGACCTGCCTTGGCTCAGGCAATTTCCTTCTCAGTTTCTAGCATCTTTCGTTCAATCTGCCAGACTTTCTTGCTTGCCTCTCAGTGTGACACATTTAATTCCCAAAGGTATGACAGACTTATGGTAAAATATGACTAGTGGTTTTGTGTTTCTAGCATGGTTTTTAATGCTTGTACGAGGAAAAGAATTTTTGTGAGTAAACTCTCACACACTTAGCTTGAAAATCCTTCCTGGATGTTGCGGAAGGAGGAATTTACTACACAGAGAAGCACCTGGGGAATTCTAGTCACCCCTGTGCCTAACCACGGAAGAGAGGCAGAATGTGCGCTGTGCATCTGATCTGGGCTGACACTTGTTTCACACTGAGCAGAATCAATTCCAGTGTCCTGAGAGGGGCCATTCATATCTCAACTACGTACGAAGAGAGAAATATGACATGGGGAGATCTACAGGTTAAGTCTAAGATTTTGTTTCTGTCAGTATCAGTATCTTCTTTCAGAGAATCTGCCAAGACACTCCATCCCCATGCCCACTGTGGAAATGATCTTAATGGATGTGTTTCTCACATGTATTGCAATGCTTGACCTGATCTACCTTGCAGTTGGATGGAAAGAAGCCATCTAGTCTAAAGGGACTGGCTACTCCCCTTATATGGCTACTCCCCTTCCCATATGGCTACTCCCCTTCTTATATGGCTAATCCTCTTATATGGCTACTCCCCTTTATAGCTGCCATACAGTACACAGCCAGAGCCATTGCCTTTAAGTCTAGTTCCGAGTATTTCTTGGCCTGCATCCTTGACAACTGACACCACATTCCATTCTTCAGCTCCCTCCCCCACACACTATGAAGCCTGCCTCACAAGCTCTGAGAGTTGGCTTGGAAGCAGGGCTCTTGTCCTCAGTTTCCTAAATCAAATTCCTAGTCACGGTAAGAAAAATTTAGATCGGGACATTAAAATCCATAGATAGTTTTAAAATTTATGGTACTTTGTTTGAATGATTTTGGTACTCTAAGGATTTATTTCTAAATCTATGTTAAAACACTTGAGAAAAGCCTATACTCTATTTAATATTTTCTCTCAGATATGCAGTAACATTATGAAATGTGTGACCAATTATCCTCCTATAACCATTTGTCAATCAAATGTCATTATGTAGCAGACTGGGCATTATGCATCGTCGTGGCTCGGGGATGATTATGATAATCAGCCTCTTAAGGCCTTTTCAGAGGGGATACATTGTTTCCCCATGAAGTGATGGTTTGTCTTTTTCAAACAAATATCACATTTATTCATTCTGTGGACGTGTGGGGAGGTCAGAGGACAACTTCGGGGAGTGGTGTCTCCTTGCACCATATAGGTTCTAGGGATCAAATGTGGGTCATCAGACTTTGGGGCAAGTGCTTTAGTCCACAGAACAAACTCTCCAGCGCAAGAGATTGGCTTTATTGAGAGGAGAGAGGCATGGAGTAAAGAGAGGGAGGGGGAGAAGAAAGAGGATCATGGTAGGGAGAAGTCCCAGCACCCAGCACCTGCCGCTCCCAAGCAGAGGCAGTCATTTGCGACTTTCAATGGTGTGAGTAGCTGGTTAACCAGACCCATACCTACTAAAGGAAGCCTGGGGAGAGGACAACAGCCAAAGTTCAGGTTTGATAATAACAGAACCTTCAAAAGAAGAAGAAGAACTCCACGCCAATAAATTAAGAGTGCACTTGGCATATAGAAAAAGACAGAATTAGTGATTCTGAGTAATAATGAGTTCTCAGGTTCCGAAGCAGTCTTAGGTTACAATGTCTTAGCACGATAAGCGCTCAGTGAAGCTGAGTCATGTCCATGCATCTAGTGCTCAGCAAATGCAGTTATTAAAAGTAAATTTTTTCAGGCCTAGAAAACATAGGAGTGCCCC
Source organism: Dicrostonyx torquatus (assembly GCA_028555095.1). NCBI lineage: Eukaryota > Metazoa > Chordata > Mammalia > Rodentia > Cricetidae > Dicrostonyx > Dicrostonyx torquatus. The sequence continues at coordinate 6,465,311 of JAQHUG010000054.1, read as the reverse complement.
CCCCACCCCGTGGCAGTTTCATCATACACAAGCCGCCCCTCACCTGCTCTTCCCTGGGCAGACGGGAATCCTCGACTGTGAGTGTCAGTGCTGTTGACATTTGCAGTTTCTGTCAGCTCGATATTAGTAGGAAGCAATGACTTCCTGTCTCACAGAAAATCTTTTGCCCGCCTACGATCTCAACTTTAACAAAAGGAAAGTTTTACTGACCTTAGAATCTTCTGTGCCAAATGCTTTTATACTTGCTTTTTGGGTGATCGCTTATTTCTGCACTACATGGAAGAGCTAGCTGAGAGACAGAGCCCTTCAAAACGCTCTGTGTTGAGCAGAGCTAAGATGTGTGTTAATTTTAACAAATAAATGATCTCCCAGAACCCATAAAAAGAGGAGCTAGTAGATAGGTTTTATTTTGGGTCCTAGAAACTAGCTTGTTTCCTGAAAGATTGCTATTTATAAGGCAACTTAAGGGGAAGAGAGATAAAAATAAGCTACCACACATTTTAGAAAATGGGGGTGATAGTGAAAAATTAATAAAAGAAGCTATTAAGTTATTTTAAAGCTAGGCGCCTCTGATATCTATTCATTTTCTAGTAGTTCTAAAAAAAATCATAATTTTATGTAAACTAGCTGCTTCTAATCCAATGGCTGTTATCAAATATTCTTTTCACATTTTCACAATGAATTACCATTGTTTTCCATACTTTACTTTTACCATTGAAGCAGGAGGAAGGGGTTTGTACACATCATAGGCATAGCAACTGACAGTAATAGGAGTGAATATAGAGCATTATTTAAAGTCCTGATGCTTTGGGCAAATATTTTAGGTCTATACTGAGATAGAAAACGTTAAATGAATATTATGTCAGGCACATAATATGTGTTTAGTATTTCTTGAATAAGCAGAAGTTAACAGATAGATGTTTTATATCAAGACTAATAAGGCTTATAAAACTTACATGACAATTGATTTGTTGGTACCTCCTCCAGAACCTTACTAACAGTGCCTTTTTTGTGTGATAAGATTGCCTTAAAACAGGTCATCATGGTGTGTGCCTGCAGTCTTAGCCCTTGGGAGAATGAAGAAGGACCGTAAATTCAAGGCAACCCTAAGCCATAAAACAGCATTCTCAACCTTCCTAGTGCTGAGACCTTTTAATGTAGTTATTCGTGTTATGGTGACCACCCAACAATAAAATTATTTCATTGCTATTTCATAAGTGTAATTTTTGCTGCTATTATGAATCATAGTTTAAATATTTGATATGCAGGGTATCTGATATGTGACCCCTGTGAAAGGGTCATTCGCCACCTCTCCACAAAAGGCTGAGACCAACAGTTTGATAACCATTGCGATATAGGGAGTGTGAGGCCAGTGTGGTCTGCATTGAGCAGCTGTATCTTGCACCCAAGAAGAAAGAATTATAGAAATCTTACCAATCAAACATGAAGAGAAGTTTGAATAGTGTTAAATACATATAAAAAGTGTACAATGAAGCCAATAAATATTGTCAGCCACACATAGGGTTGCTTGTGGTGGCCAGAAAAATGAAAGATCATGAATAATGTTAAGATCCTTTCACTCAGAGTTTTGGAATATGAGGAAATTATGTGATGACCCATATAGAATCATTCATTTCCTTGTGCAGAAGGATCTTTCTGTGCATATGTATTTAATGTGTGTCTCGATAAGTATATACATACATACATATAAATACAGATAGAATAGAAATTCTAAATTTCTATTTGGCAACGGTAGCTACTAACAGCTACCATTAAAAAACAATAGTATGGAGAACTATGCAGAGGAAAGAACATACTTAATTTTCATGTATCCGTTGTGTATGAATATTTCTTTAAAAATAAAAAGACAACAAATATTTTGATCTTGACATTCACACACTTATAAAGTAGAAACACGAAGTTTATTGTATAAATATACAAGAGAGTGTTTTTATTTATTTGGATGAAATTGCAAAAGAAAATTTACTTAAAAGACAGAAGGAAGCCCATATTCACACACCCAAAGGAACCTTTTAGTAAGTGACTCATATTTCCCCCCTACATGCCAAAAGAATTCTGACATCTATCGAGAACCAAGACAGGAACTTTCTTTGTCATTTGGTAAGGGAAAGGCAGCTCCTTTTCAAGGAGCTATGACTGCAAGTAGGATTGGCGTCTCTTAAGCCCCCTAGACTGCACTGGAAGGGTGTGGCTCGTGACTACCTGCTCACACAGAGAAAATGCTTTTAGCAGTTTGTCCTCTGTCTCACCTCTAAGTCAGGTGCTTATACATGCGTAAGAGCCAGACATCGAGAGTGACAGTAGGAATGGGGCAGAGATGATGCACAGCTTGTAGCTAACTCTGCGGGATTTTTAACCTGTCTGGTCAATGTGGGCTGGGCACAACTTGACCATCCTTTTATGGTCACATCAGCACTACAGTCACTTCCCCTTCCCCACCTCTTGAGCAGTATAAAAAGAGGTGTGGAGGCATATCACACCACATAGCAGCAGGGTTCCAGGCAGCAGCTCATCCTCACGCTGAGTCTCCTCGCTCTGGAAACAGGCTCTAGCTCAATCTTCTTCACCATGGGCTTCAGACTCAGACCTACATCCTCCGGCCCCGGGACCAGCCCACTTCATAAGCTACAGGTGTTGTCGCTGCTGGTCCTGCTCCTCACTGTTCCCACTACAGTTGGACAACGTAAGAGAAATTCAGGGAGAGATGAAGGTAGAAGACCACTTACCTTCAGCTTGTGTCCACGCAGCTTGTGGTGTGTGTGTGCGCGGGGCGGGGCGGGGGGCTGGGGTCGGAGGTGTGCACAAAGTGGATGTACTGAGGCTTCTCAGAGTGGTGGGTATGATGACCAAGAATTCTAAGATATACTTCACGGGCACTTGAGATGTGGAAGGCAATCTGCAAGCTTTGCTAGGGAAGGTTTACAGGTCATATTCACAATGTCTGTGTGAAAGAGAGACGACTACTTCCAATATCCAGGTAAGGAGAGGAAGAACGATAATTTCTAATCACTAATTAAGTCTTGTGTTCCAATGTAGCTATTGATGTGGACCCGTATATTGAATTGCGCTGTCAATGTACGAAAACAGTCTCTGGAATCCCACTGAATAGAATTTCCTTGGTGAACGTGTTCAGGCCAGGAGTTCACTGTGCCAACGTGGAAGTGATGTAAGTCCCTAGTTCCTTGTTCTTCTTGTCATTAGGGAACCCTTCGTCTTTACCTATCCTCTCTTCTCCATCCTCAGGGATCTTTTCTGACAGAGAGGCTGACTTATAAGAAGATAATAATCCTGTTCTCTGTTGCAGAGCCACACTGAAAGGTGGAGAAAAGGTCTGCCTGGACCCCAATGCCCCTGCCATCAAGAAAATAGTAATGAAGATATTGGAAGGTTATTGACCAGCCATCTGTGGACTTTCTGCTAAACCATTTTACTGTGCAGGAAGGGCCAGGTTTTGAAGTCTGAATGTTCTAGAGTCATTTTCCACTTTAAAATTGGGATGTACTTTCATTCTGTCTCAGAACTCGCCTTGTGTTCGGAGAAGGTGCATTGAAGGCTGCTGCAAAGAAGATGAAAATGAGCCGAGTTGTAACTTGTAGTTGATGGCTTATTGCTGCAATTCTTGGCTAAACATTGTGCAGTGTTTTGCATTTCTTTAGTTGAAGTTTTCCTTCCCAGTGCATTATGTCAAGTTTTATTTCTGTATTTTTTGAATGATTTCTTTTAGGTTTGAGTTTATAGGTTCATCACTTTCCCCTTCCCTTCCCTCCCTCCAAAACACTTTTGTGTATCCTCCCTGTTTTTCATACCCATGACCTCTTTTTTCATTAACCATTAATATACACATATATGTATATACATATATATTGACAGATTTCACAGCAGTCAGTGATAATAGGAACTGCCTGCATCCAAGCAGAGTATACTTGTTCAGTGGGTACTAGCTTGTAATAGTTTTGTCATTGTCTTAGCCCTAGAATTCATTGTTTCCAAGAACCTTGTTTCCAATGTTCTCTAGTGTTTGTTTTAACCTTCAAATTGAACATAATAAAGTCATAAAATATAAGTTCTATAAGCAGTGGTCATTTACTTTCTAAAATGTCTGCTTAAAGCCAGCTGCACTGAAAGTGTGTGATGAGAAGGGAATTAACACACTCTGCTTTTTTTAAAAAACTTCATCATTGTCTGAAACATTGAAACATGTTATATAGGTCTTACCTGCTGCTAAATGTTTTACTATATTCTCTCTCTCTCTCTCTCTCTCTCTCTCTCTCTCTCTCTCTCTCTTTATTCTTTATTATACTGAACTTGGGGCATCATGTACGGTAGGCAAGTGTTCTGCCACTGGGCAACATTCCTAGGCCTCTATTTTTTAAAAACAAATGTTTGGTATTTCACAATATTTTCACTAAGTTGATGATTTTTGCCATTTTTGGTGTCATACGCTAGCAAGAATTTATTTCTTAAAAATGCTAGGCATATTAAGTATTCTATGTGTATTAATTACTAGTCTCTTCATCTCTAAAATGTGAATGCACTCTTGCCTGTCTAATAGAGCTGGTGTGAGAAAATTCAAAGACTTTAAATACTGCATACCACACAACAGCCCACTTAGAAATGTCAGCAATAGGCTGTTAGCAGAACTACTAGCATTCCCCACGTGACAGGGAGGGAAGGGAACGGAGACTTCCTTTGGGTTGGAAATGTAGCTCAGTGGTAAAGTTCTTACCCAGGATGTCCCTGGGTTCAGTTCCCAGCAGGGTCAAAAGAAACCTGCTGGAGGGCGTACAATGATCAGAGTGCAAATTTGAATCCTGCTCCTTGGCCTCACTGGTTTATCCTTTCCTAAGGAGTCTGTATTACACGTCACAGCACGTTACGGGCGCACAAGTTACTACTTGCTATAGAACTCTACCTCTGTATACTTATCAATATTGATCATGGAGAGAGAAAGAATTTCACCTCCTCCCACCTGCACATGGGCTTCGGGGAAACATGTGCTACGCATGTAGGCCACTCAAGCTCTGAGTGACTGGAGAGTTCCCCTTGGCATTTCTTCACCAGCTGAGGCTTGGTGCCTCAGGGTATTTTGCCTGTAAAATAAACACTTATCCAGTAAAAAACCACACAAGCGTCCATAAACACGTGACAAAGCAGTGAACGGAGACAATTTTCATTAGCTTTGCTTCAATAACTGAAGACAGCTGCGCATCCCGCGCCCTTGCTAGGTAGTCTCCCTCCCCTGGCATTTAGCAAGGCTGGTCTCAACACAGCACTGTTTATGCTATGCTGATTCTTCCGGATAGCAAAGTATCTTTTGCTGCTGTGTACCTACACTGGATTATTTCCTTTGAATGTAGAGGAAGGCTGCCTTGACTGACAGTATTGCCCTAATTCCTTCTCTCTGATGATGCAATCTGGGGCTAAGCTGCACAGACTATTTCTTTGTTGTCCATGTTCAAACCCTCTTATCCATTCCTTTTGATGCTGACCCAGCAGGTGCCTTGAGTTTCAGTTTCCTAAACACACAGAAATTATGACATGTTTTGCAGTAGCCATCGTAGCCAATGCTGAGTGTTCAGAAATGTATGTTCCAGGAAATTATGATTGGCAATATTGTGATCCAGGATAGGCAGATAAATGGCCACATAATTATAACCATATGTGGCATAACGTAATACAGAGACTTCCAATGGTCCTAGGAAACTCTCTTATCAAAGTTATCCAGAGTAGAGATGAACAGAGAAATAGCTAGACTCAAAGATGTCATCAAAAATGCATTCAAATATAACTGTTGATTTTTCCGAAAAGAGCAATGAGGACCACAGACCTTGCTTCCTGCAATGGGACAGTAGTTAGATTAGGGGAGGCTTCCGTATAAGGATGAAATTCAGAAGTCATTGTCCATACACTAACTTTAACCTTTCTAGTGGCAGAAAATAAATTTCAAACCACACATGTCTAACCACACGGCGGTCAAATTCACTGTAATCAACAGGAAGAATGACAGACAAGAAAGGCAGGAGAGAACAGGCAGTTTGGGGGTAATGCAGCTAGAAGTTGGGAAGGCAACAAATTGGTCCTGAAGGTATATGCTCTGTAAATTGTATGGTGACAGCAGAAAGCTCTGTCACAGGCAGCACACCGTTTGCCAAAATTCAAGTTCTACTCTTTCTGACTGTCATTGTTCATATGAGTTCACATCAGAGAGGGGGCTCCTGCTACCAGCTACTAGTCAAGACAGCTGACCTCAGCTTTTCATTTCTCTCTGTTTTGTTTTAATCTTGGCTGGGCAGAGCCTAGTTACTGTTCCTCAAGTGTCTTCGCTTCTGCAGGACGGTTCCTCATCCTGCATCCCAGGTTTCCGGGCTGGGCTGCACAGTGGAGATAAAACGTGCCTAGAAGATCTCAGGAACCACTGGCCTGTGCTTAGAGCCCCAGGCCCCAGTAGCCCTGTGCGAGTCTTTGGATCTAGTACCACCCTCTTGATATGAGCGCCACTGCGGTGTTTCGAGGTCCCCGTCCTAACCCTGGGCTGCTGCTTCTGGGCCTGTTGTTTCTGCCACCTGCGATTGCCTTCACCAGTGGTGAGAGAGGGTGAGGGATCCTAGGGGCAGGGAGATGGTTCAGGAGCCTCAGGGGTGGGGAGGTGAACTCTTAGACACCAGTCATACTGTATTGGCTTTTGCCAACTGTGCTTCACTGCTCACCTGCTTTCTGAGGAAGAGGTGATGCTTCCGCCAAGGGTAAAGAAAAGGTCCAGAGGTACCACTGGCCGATGATGTGGTCACCCATCACCACCTCCTTTACTCTCCTCTTCCTTCTCCCTTTATGCCTTCAGCTGGTCCTGAAGAAGGCGATGGAGGTCTTCACTGTGTGTGTGTGAAGACCATCTCCTCTGGGATTCACCCTAAGCATATCACCGCCCTGGAGGTGATCAAGGCAGGACGCCACTGTGCGGTTCCCCAACTCATGTAAGTCCTGCCCACACCCCCACGTCTGTCCTCTCCTCTGCCTATTCCTTTCTGTCTCTCCCCTTCTTCCAACCAAGGCTCTGAAGGTTGTGTTCTTTCCCTTTCCCCTGACAGAGCCACTCTGAAGAATGGGAGGAAAATTTGCCTGGACAAGCAAGCACCTCTATATACGAAAGTAATGAAGAAACTCCTGGAGAGCTAGGTTCTAACTGCTTAAATCTGCATTGTGTTACGTGGAATGCTGGAGTTTTGGCTATTTTCAATCTAACAGCAGCCTTCCGATGTTTATATTACCCTTTGAGACTAAATAAATGCATTGAACCAAAGTGTCATAAAGTCAAATAATTTCTTTGTACTGAAATTAATGTTGACACATCATATGTAAGAAAACAGCTCCAGGACTTTAAAGAAATACATTTTGAAGGAAGATTTGGTCTAAGAACTGAACTTGATTGGTATTATGGGATGTATTCCAGCTGATGAATATGTATATATTTACTCAATTACATTGTCTCATAATTACATTTTAGTTTTGTGTGGTGATCAGCTTTGTCAATAAATAATTACTAAGTTGCCTTTAAAAATAAGTACCTAAATCAAACTTTGATTCTGTTTCCTTAAGATTTATTCTCTATTCTATCATAAAATAACAAAAATAAAATGAGAATGAATACATAATGCGAATATGCTGATATTTCCAAGAAAATATATGAAACTATATTTCCATTTATTGGTTATTGAAGAATGTTTATATCTTTAAAATCAAAATATTAAAAACAGCACCTGTTCTCCCATTATTTCCTGGAAGGGTTCTCTACTCAGCAAACTTACAGTTCTCCTGTGAGCGGTTAACCGGCCGTCACTGCTGCTCTAACTGTGTAGATGTCTTAGGTAGACTGTCTGCAGTATTCTTGGGTTCAGAAGTACCTAATTTGTAAGCCAATTTTCTTTAATAACCCATGACATCAGAGATATTAATGTGATATGATAAGCAGCCATGGGAGCCCAGGAGTGGTACCAGGTGATGTTTTGTTTTTGTTTTTTAAGGAATAGAGAATTTTTTTTAAAACTTTCTTTTATCATTCTTTGCTTCTTTCACATCTGGTTTCTGCTACACTATCAATGATGGGCCTTTACTGGACTCCTCTTGATTATCCTGTTGTTGCCCTGTGCCACAGAGATCCTGCAGGTTTGTGTCTGCAGGACTGGTCCCTTCACGTGCTCCAGAAGATCACAAATCGGGTGGATGTTAGGGCAGGCCAAATCATAAGTCTGGTTCTGAGCCTGTGTGGTTGCAGGGTTGGCTAGCTCACCAGCTCTCCCTTGCTCTTTCCGCCAGGGTGAACTCTCCTGCATTGTCCTGGCTAAGTCACCCCTTGCAGTGATGAGCAAGGGGTGGGGGCGGTTCTCTCGCCTTTCACATCCTTAGGATCACTCCTCCCACACCTACACCTTCAGGGCCAGCTCTGCTGTGTTGCTCAGGTATGGCTTATAGGGGCTACTCTCCTGAGCACTGCAGCTGATGAGGGGCAGGGACAGCCTTCCTGCTCTTATGACCTCAGGGCCAGCTCTCCCACCTGCATTGACGAGGGAGGGTATCTCTTTCCTACCCATGGCGTCACATGACAGATAAATAATGGGGACAGCTCTCTCATGCTCACAACTTTGGGGCTGGTTTACCCATACCCCCACTAATGGGTTTGGCTTTATTGTGCTGCCCAGGCAAGGTGCAGGGCCTGCTCTCCTGAATGTTGCAGTTGGTGGGGGACACGGGCAGCTCTCCTGCTCATATTGCCCAAACCAGGTGGTTTTATGCTCATCCTTCAGAAGACAACTACCACATACTGGAGTGTGGAAGATGCTATGCTATTTGTATATTGGTTAGGCATTGTGTATTTCCTCTCACTCCTGGTCTCCTATAAAGACCTTTGTATATTCTTAGAACCCCATTGGTTAATCTAGAATATACATTTTAGCTCAGTGTCATCACACTGCTATAAAGCCTTTGTGCTGTGGGAAATAACATTCACAGATTGTGGAAATGTCGGGGCTGAGAGTGTTGCTCAAGTTGCCTTAGTGGGCAGGAAGGCAGAATCCAATTGACCCAAGGAAAAGCCATAGATACTTGCTCATGAGTGAATGCATCTTCAACCTTCTGTGACGGTGTAGAACTGAGGCTCCAACTCCTAAGAGAAAATAGAGCATGTGCAATAGAGTCTTTTAAGAGAGAGAATCACTCTAGAATGTTGGATAAATGGAATTATAGTTTGCATAAGTGTACAAGGTGTGCACAAGTATCTGAGGGGGAAATCGGGGAACAGAGATCGCACAATTAGTTCTTGGTGGTTTTAGCCTTCACTGGCACTTCTAAGCACTGTTACCCAATCTATCTTTCCCAACACAGATGCAAGCATGACATTTTCCTTCACAAAACGTTAGAAAACCGAAGCTCTTACCTTAGTATGTAAGCTTTTGCCACAGTCACTTTGCCCTTGTGCCTCAATGTCCCCATCTGTGAAATGGGCTCTTAGGTGGCACCTGCAAAACACTTGCTGTGGTTCCTCATGTAGTCTGTACTTGAGTGAGGCCCAGTGTTCTTGCTATCGTGTTCTTCTCAAAGCCTCATTCCAGCTAGTTTAGAGCGTAAGCATTGGTGACGGTCACTCAAAGACCTCTTCAAACCAAGTGGACTTGAAGAGAGAAATCACCGGAAATGAGATGAGAGTGAAATGCCCGTTTCTGTTTATTTTCCCTTTTGCTTCTTGCCTCTGACACCCTCAGTAGATCGGACTCTATGTGTCAAAGGGCCCAAACCAGTTTTGCAGAGTCGACTACTGCTGGGTGCTGGGGCCTCATAAACCCTTGCTTCAGAGTCACCCTGGTCTAAGGATCCTGGGAGCACATTCAAGAAGTCCCCTTTACCAAGAAGGGCATTGGGAGAGGACTTTGTCACCTGGAAAACCCAAAGATATGCAACACATCCCGCTTCTTGAAGGTTTATGTTGCGATGGAGCTAGGTTGTCCCTGCAGTCCCCTGCCGCCATCCTTGCAACCCAGGTGGCGTTGGAGGCAATCAGCTGGAAACGCCCACAATCTCAGCCTTCACTGCGCAGCCATAGCCCCTATCGACCAAACAAAACCACACAAGCATATGCTGCTCTCCGCAGATCTTCGTTTCTGTAGCCGGCACTTTTGGTCCCACCCTTCTCAGGCTTCTGTGGTTAATGACGGATGCATTGACGGGCTAGCTGGTTCTATAGTATTCTCATGTTCATTATAGAGCATAGGACTTAGACAAGAGAGGGAAAGATTTTCAAGCTGGAATTACAGCATAAACCCAGGTGCAGATAATTCCTTGGCCTGAGGCTGGGGATTGTTTAACATGATAGACACCGGTGGTGTTTTTCATTCTTGGTAGCAACTGAAACACTCAAGAAGCAAAGCTTCCCTGGGTCAGGACCACTCCCACAGAGTATTTAAATGAACTCCCAAAAGAGGAGCATGTGGTCCCTTTCCTTTCCTCCTGGATAGTTCTTAATTTGGCTTGTTTTGATTTGGCATGATTGGGAATTTGCATCGGCAGAGAGCTCGTGTTAGGAAATATTCCTAACAAAAACTACAATATATGTTTAATAAATAAAATATATTTGATAAGCAAGGTTTATAAATTCCTTAGATCTACTTAGGTTAACAATAATTGACTTAAAGATACATGTCTAGCC